>PVIY010009640.1:0-71930 GCA_004026745.1 Myrmecophaga tridactyla
AGCCATGTTTCTTGATGATGATTGAACAATGATATAGCTTTCACAATGAGACTCTGTGAATGTGAAAACCTTGTGTCTGATGCTCCTTTCAGCTACTATATCAACAAAAGAATAGAACATATGGAATAAAAATAAATAATAGGGGGAACAAATGTTAAAATAAATTTAGTTTGAAATGCTAGTGATAAATGAAAGCAAGAGGTAAGGGGTATGGTATGTAAAATTTTTTTTCTCTATTATCGTTTTATTTCTTTTTCTGATGTCTTTTTATTTCTTTTTCTAAATGGATGCAAATGTTCTAAGAAATGATGAATATACAACTATGTGATAATATTAAGAATTACTGATTGTATATGTAGAATGGAATGATATCTTAATGTTCTTTTAAGTTTTTTAATTAATAAAAAAGTTTATAAAAAAAAAGTGTATCCCCATGAGGCTAAGTATATTTCCAAATGTACACCATGTAAAAAGCTGGATTTGGGCGGGCCACGGTGGCTCAGCAGGGAGAGTTCTCGCCTGCCATGCCAGAGACCCAGGTTCAATTCCCAGTGCCTGCCCATGCAAAAACAAAAACAAAAGAAATAGCCACATGTCCGGGGAATAATGCTTTAGCTCTCCCTCAGTCCTACTCCTTGGAAGCCAGTGGAGGCCAGACCCTGAAATCCAAGGTTGAATTAACCATTATATAACTTAACTCTTCACAAATAACTGGGATTCAAACTCTATTGAAGTAAAAATACTTGTGTTCCTAAATTCTAATGGAATCCTAAAGTTCCTAAGTCCAGCCAACATTTCTACTAAATCCTTCCTTCCATGTGCTGTAATTCAGTCTCTGCCCAAGATATAAGCCCTTCTAGACTGACAAGGGTTTACTTAGATCTTCTCACCACCTCCCTTCCTCATTTTCCCTCTGCCTCCTTTTGAAAATCAATTCCAGTGAACCCAGTGGAATCTCCATTATATTGCCAATATATTTTATGATAAACTCAGTCGCTCTACAGAATAATGCCTCTACTACTTCATATTCTTCTCTTTTGTCTGAAATAGAAGCTGTTCCTTTTCCTTCTCCTTCTATTTCAAGGGTCATAACTCTCCTAAATCCCCACCAATACTTTCAAAGTATTGTTTTCACTCTTAATTAAAAAGGTGGAAGGTACTTTTGTTTATATGCCCATTTATTATGGATAGATAATAATATGGCAGGCAATGTCTAAGGGAATTGTTTCATTCTCCACAATTCTAACATCAACTACATGAAGAAGTGGTTTTTATCTCCATACAACCCCCCAGAAAGGCAAGTTTTAAACAGTTAAATAACTTACCTAAGTTTTGAAGTGGCTTGGGAATTTGAAATCCTAAATTGTGATCTCTTCAAAACATCCTATTTCCTCTCTGTTGTGGATTGCACCACGTCTACCACAGAGATATGCCCGAGTCCTAACCTCCAGTCCTATAGGTGTGCACTTATAAATAGGATCTTCGAAGATCCAATAAGATGAGCCAAATTCAATCAAGGTGGGCTTTAATCCAGCATGAGTAGAGATTTCACAAGCAAAGGAAAGTTGGACCCAGATGCAGAAGTCAGAGGAGGAGAGAGGAGACGGAATGTCGTGTGGCAGAGACAGAGACTGACTCTCAAGAAGCCCTCACCAGAACACTACAGCTTTGGAGAAAGCATAGCCTTTCGATACCTTGATTTTGGACTTCTAGCTTCCAAAACTGAGACAATACCTTCCTATTGTTTAAACCAACCTGTGTGTGATATTTGTCATACCTGGCTCAGCTAACTCAGACACTCTCTATCTGACTAAGCTGACTCTTTCCATCCTCATTTCTGCCATCTTGTTTATCCATTTCCATGTAACTCCTCACATTCACCAAAGACTCTTACACTCGACTCATATTGTCCCTCTCCTCTGTCAATAACTTGGAGCATGCCAACGTCCACCGAAAGCAGGCATCTTAGTACACCCATGACCTCCAATCCAATAATCTTTCCCTATATTTCAGCAACCCTGCTTTCATGGCCGTACCCTTACAAGTTTCTCACAGTGTAACCTAGAGACCTTTGAAGGTCTCCAGGGATGCTAGCAGACACGGCATTTTAAAACAAAAGGCAATGAAACAACTTTGTTTACATTCATCTCACAAACATCATTCTTTCAGTCCATAAATATTCATTACACATCAAGTCAATGCCAGACACTCTCCTGGACTCAGAGGACACATCAGTGAATAAGACAGACAAGATTCTGCTCTCATGTGGCTCATAATCTTGCAGGAGAGGGAGGTGAGAGTCAAAATACAAAAAAAAGAAAGAAGGAAATGTCAAGGAGTCAAATGAAATAATCATTTATTTAACAAATATTTCTTGAGCTCCTCCTCTGCATCAGTCACAACTGTAAGCAGTGGAAATGCAGCAGTGACCAGATAATGTTGAAGTCAGAGAACTAGTCACCCCTGGAAAAGATAATGGTATGAAATCTATCATATGACCTCATCACTACAGCAAAAGTTGTTTGGGTGACAGTGAGTTCACGAACTTGGCTTCCATATGTTTCAAGAACTGGTTCTTTAACCTTGCCAAGTTGTCTGAGATCAAAACATCCAGGTGTTCATATAATCATTATCTGTTCCTGCCTCTCTTTATAAGAGTTGCTGCTCTTATGTTCAGCTGGGAACTCCCTGAAATAAAAGCTTTCTTAGCAATGAAGGTGAATAAACCTGGGGCTTTGCATCTTCTGAAAAGGCTGTGTGTGTGTGTGTGTGTGTGTGTGTGTTTCCCCCAAAATAGCTGATCAACATCCCTATTCTCTTGGAGATTTCTTTTTTAGAGGAATAATCAATAAATCAATAAATTGATTTCAGAGCATGTTGTGCATGAAAAAATAACACACAATATTGTGACAGAGGTATAATTAGGTTTGAGGGTTGGGAAGCACAGAGTAAAGATGCTGGTGGAGAAAGGCACTTCAAAAGAAATGAGACTTGAAAATTGAAGAATGAAAAGTGTCAGGAATTCTGCTATGTTTTTAAAAATCAGCACATACTTAAAGTAAGCACACTTAACACGCAACAAAACTGAAATGGTCAGTTTGGAGTCATACTCTCTTCATTTTTCTGTTTTTGTTTTCAGTTATCACTTTATATTTCCAATTTAAAAATGGATTACTCAAAAGCTACTTATGGAAACATAAAAGTGGCAAAAATAATCAACAAGTCACTATGACCAGTAAAGTCATAGGTGACCAAGGTGACATATGATGTGACCCTCTGCACACAGGGCAAATGCACCTGCAAGTGTGATCATTACTTATCCACTGATGAGGAGGAAGTGTGAATGGGCAACATCCTAATCAGTATCTGAAAACGGAAATTTACTGAACCAGTGATTGATTAGCCTCAGTGAATTGTGTATTGAATGTATATCAAATAATGATGTGAAACCATAAAAGCTTTTGTAATGTTCAAAAAAAAAAAAAAAGCCAAGTGACTTCTTTGGTAAACAAAGTGAGTTTTTCCAGAATAAGAATCAAATGCTTTCCAGTATAAAACTGATGAGTTTGCTTATCAAAGGCAGGCAAGAAACAACAGACAGCAATCAGAATCACCTGCCTTGTAACATAAATAGGCATAAGATACTTTTGCTGAGAAGTTTATAAAACACTCAAAGTTCATTTAAAATGTGTGTGTGTGTGTGTGTGCACACTGTGGGGAGAAAGCAAAATTATTCTTACACAAAATAGATCAGTGTATTTTGCTTAGTGGGAATGACATGCGATTTAGAATAACAATTGCTGTTAGGTTTGTGTGCTAACAGATATTTTGCTTTAGAGTTCTGCAAAACTCAGGGATGTGTGGAGTATGAATTAGTTCCTAGTATGTGTGGGTTGGGTATTTGAGGCAAACGTGCTGGGTGACTGTTCTGTTGATCGTGGAAGTCTACACAGAGATGTGATTTTTGGTACATACTGATTATTTTGCAAATCAGTTACACTCTGGCAAAGTTCATTTACATCATTGCTCACCTAATTTCCAACTATGTGTTCATCAGCAGAATATGTTGACCCACAAATAAAACTAATTGCACCTTAATATCAACCAATACACATCTTTATTTACAGACAGCTTTGGAAGTGAATACTGTATCTGGCGTAGATTTGGTATTAAAAGAAACATTAAACTTTGTGAACATAATTACATAGAATCACTGGGTGTTTGACTTTTAATACTTTAGGGAGCAATCAGAGCAGTGATTATAAGAAAGTCACTTGCTATTGAAGGGAAATGTGCATCCGTTTTGGAAATAGGGGATAAGATACAAATATTTCCTAATAACACTGATACTTCACCTAACTACTTCAAGTGGCTTTCTCAAATACTGTACCTTGAGCAACCTGCATTTATCACTAAAACATCAAAACAACACATTTTCATGTTGGGAATCATTAGAAAAATTAACACGATTTCTTACAAAGCCTGAGTTGTGGTTAGGTGCAGCAATTTCATGCTTCCCTCACCCTTCATGATTTTCCATTCGATGGAGAAATTGATACTACACTATCAAGCTTATTTTAAACCAAGTTCCAAAGCTGAGGAAAGGAAGATATAATTTGCAGAGATTAATGCAACTAAAGAATAAATTAGAAATTTATTTGCATTGATCTCTCAATTTCTGCCACAAGTGGGAAATGCTTGTGCATTGGAAGTAGTTATAGTGAGAAATCTCTGTATTTCTGGTCATGTATTTAATCTGAATATCCAGCAGCATTTGACAGAACCAAGTAATTCTCTCCATAGCCAACCAATGACTAAAAGTAAAGACTAATTTACTACAAATAAAGAATAAGAATAGACAACTATCGAGTATGGTTCCACAACTGAAATTTTGGAGCAAAGTTGGGAAAATTCACCACACTCATGATAGACAATGACTATTATTAAAAGCACATATTAAAATATTGTTTTTTTGTATACTGTGATAATTTTCTATTTATTTCAAACTATTCGTATATGTATACCGCAAATATCCATCAAGCGATCTGCAAGAGCCTACATTTTAAAAAACTGTCTCGAGCTTCAAACTACACAACCGCTAAAACAGTAGCATCCGATAGAACTATAATGCAGAGCCACATACGTAATTTTAATTGTTCTAGTGGCCATGTTAAAAAAGTAAAAAGAAACAGGCAAAATTAATTTTAATAATATATTTAATAATGTAAGAATATACCATCCATTAATAAAACTGAATAATACATAATTGCATATATTTAATAATATTTAAACATCATTTAAGCAAATATATGTTCAAAATATGATCTTTTTATATGTGATCAATATTTAAAATATTGAGATAGTTTACATTCTTTTTATGCTAAATCTTCGAAATACGGTACTCATTTTATACTTCCAGCACATCTCAATCCAGGGTTACTACATGTGATTAGGGCAGTTTTAAAATATTAAACTTCTCCGATCTTAAAATGTTCTTAAAAAATCATCTGATTTAACATTCTACCCATTAACTTCTTCCAATATTTTCCCCTTGTTAAATCTGAACTTATACCTCACGGAAGCGTCTATCCTTTGTTGCCACCTTTTTCTCAGGGTCCATCAATTCCATCCGGCCTAATTCTGCATATTCTGTGACGAAAGCGCTTGGTTTCCTTGCTCTCTAATTTAGTGTGCCTCACCTGCCAGCCTGTTCCGAAACCCTGGAACCGCCGAAGCACTCCCCTCTCTATTTCTGCACAGCTGTGAGCAGTAGTGAAGCAAGGCGCAGAGCCATGCTAATGCAGGCTTGTCAAATTGTATCTTTTTCGCCCTCAGCTCGGGTCCTCCAAGCTCCATTACAAATTAAAGGAACTGTGTACACTCCTGCCCAAATCCACTTTCCATTCCCTCAGCAGAAAAGCCAAACTCCTATCACTCTCCTAACATCCCATCCTCCCCCTTGGACCTCAACATTAATAGTCTAACTCCTTCCTGCAGAGGAAATAGAGGTGATGGGGATGGAACACCAGGTGTCCCCTTGCCTCTTCAAGGCTAATCTTCTTCACCTGAGCTCTTCATCGCATCCCCTCCAAGATTCCTCAACCACTCTGGTTTAGGCTTAAATATACGGGTATAATCTCTCACTCATCCCCCAGCCCATACACAGACTAAGGGTTTTAGTATATTATGTACTCTCCAAAGCCAACCAATTCTTTCCATAGCCAACCAACACACTCACTCACATCCTTCAACCTTAATCAAAAAAAAAAAAAGAAAATTCTACCAAAAGCATGGTCTATATTCAATTTAACTTCCTCATTTTCCATTTATTCTACAACCACTGCAGTCAGTCCTCCCCCCCCCCATTTCTGCTGAAATAGATAATGACAGAAGTATCGGTCAATATTGCCTGTTGTCCCTTGTTCTACTTGACCGCTCATCCCCATGTGACACCAGGAAACGTCTCTCCTATGACGGCTTTGACTCCGTCTCAATCTTCCTAGCTGCTTTTCCCTCAGCCGCCACTTAATTGGTTTCCATTGTTCTTTTCTCACTGACTAATACAAACCCTGAAGTACCTCATCGAACTGGTTTCCCCACAAGTCAAGTTCTCTGAAATCTATGTCTCAGGCACTAGAATCTTTCTTGAGCAACTGGTTTACCATAAGCCTTCAGCCGTTTCCAGCAGGATAGCCCCAAGAAACAACAGACTCAACAGGTAAAAGTTAACTCGTCAATCTTCCCACCCCACCCTAAACTTTCTCTTTTTTCTTGTCTTTCTCATCTCAGAAAATATCATGTTCCTTCTAGTCACTCAAGCTCAGAGTTACGCATGGATGCTCTTTCTCTCTCACTAGTTACCAAGTAGTGCTGCATCAGTCCAACCAGTTACCACTGCTGCATCACCATCCTCATCCTCATCATTTTTAAATTCATTTTCTATTCTAAATCCCCAGAGCTACTCTTCCCAACATCTCTGCTTGGACTAAGGTAGTATCTCCCTAACTAGTCTTTCCCTACTGCAATCTTCCGCAATGTTGCTGAGATTATCTTTTTAATCATATTATATCCTTCTTTTTTAAATAATCATCTATTGTTCCCATTCCCTAGAGCAGCTTTTCTCAAACTTTAAGACTTGTTAAAATACAGATTGCTAGGCCTCAGTTTAGAGTTCCTGATTCAGTAGAAATTTCAGGTAAAGACCAAGGATTTTCATTTCTAACAAGTTTCAAGGCGATGCTAATGTGGCAGGTTCAGGAATGATGCTTTGAGAATTGTTGGCCTGGAGAGACATGGGCCAGACACTCTGATGCTGCCTATTTCTTTGCACTTTCATGGTGTGTGTGTGTGTGTGTGTGTGTGTGTGTGTTGGCATAATAGCTTTTGTTGATGGATCTTTTCAGCCCTTCAGACTTCTGTTCCATTTCAGTTTAGGCCTTTAAGAATCTGTCTAAAAATAATGCTTCCCCTCCCTATCAGCAATTTTCACTTTCTTCTCACTAGTAATCAGGAAGATGAAATTAGTCTTTCCTCTGCTCATCAGTACACCTCCTTGCTTTCCAGATTCCCCAGCACTATGAAACCCCAGCACTTGCCGTTTTCTGTCACTTATATTACTTTGATAATAAAATAACAATAGTAATATAGTTCTATAGTCCTATAACCATTTAGAATTTGAAAACTCAAATTATCACATCACTTTTTGTATTTAAACCATACTGAAAACCTTGAGGCATGCACAAAACAGAACACAAATATTTTTTCAATAACAGGGGTGATATTAAAATGTCTGCAAATTATTGGACACTCCTTTCCTTACAAGATGGAGCCCAATTCTCTCTTCTTGAATATAAACTGTACTTGATGACTCGTTTTTAAGGAACAGAGTGTGCGAGAGCCGGGGTCCGAACCACCCAACCAAGCTGCTCCCCAAATTCTCTCCAACACTGAGTGGTAATAGCATTCATCGCTTTTAGATCTTGTTTTTACCAAGTTTGGGGATAATTTTGTATGCAAATATAGATTGCCAATACAATAACAAAATGCCTAACTTGACAGGATGTGAGCCACTGAGAAAGAAAAATTCAATACTTGTGGATCCTTTTAATTATTCCTTCCCCATCCCCTTTTCCACCTACCCCACTACTGTTCTTGTTTCAGAATGGCTCTGTATCAGAATAGGGACTGTCTTCTTCAATCAACTCTGGCACCTGTTTGGTCAATGAAATGATTCGCATGTGTGAAATAATAAATCCAACACAGTTCATCTGTGTAAAGTTTAACAATGTAAAATTAAAATTTTCTCTAGCTTAATAGAATAAAATAATTACTTTCCATTTATTAATAAACCCAGCTAGGTTAGTTCTCTCTTTTTTAGCATGGCTTTCACCTAATGCTGGAAGCAGTAACTTTTGCATAAAATGTAAAGCTCTCTTGAGGGACCCTTTAACTACCACGTCTCTGCAGAATTAAGGACACTTCTCCCACAGAGACAGCTGCCCCAAAGTGATTTTGTGGATAAAAAGGGTCAACTGTATGGGAAAATAATGCCAGATTTTTAACTGGGAGGTATCTAATTATAAACAGTGCATAGTATACTAACATTCTGGTTTCCATTGCCTCTCATAAAAACAAATGCAAATTAAGCGGTTTCCGTTTCCCTGGCTTAAGTTCTTTGAAAGTATCAATTAAGTATGAGTATCGTTGTTCTTCATCATCAAAATGATATGATAGTGGTAATTCCCTATTGAAAGAGCATTGATGAATTAATAATGGTATGGGAGTAAAGAGAATTCATGGGCCACAGTATGGAAATTTTGAGAAACATTCAGTTATTTATTCAGTTACACTAACACACATGAGTGTCTACTCTGTGCTTTTCATTTGGTTATTTGCTTATTTCCAGCTGTGTTTTTAAAATGATATAAAAATAAGAGTACCAACAAACCATTTTACTAGACATGTACACTGACAGAAAGAGAAGACATAATATCTAAGCTCAAAAATTTGCAGTACGTTTGAACATAATTTGCACTAAAATATATAATTGAATGTGGTTAAAAGGAGAAATTTTAGGTTGTGTATATGTTACTCAAATAAAATTTGTGTAAAAACCACAGAACTGTACAACACAAATAATGAAACCATAGATTGCAGTTAATATACAATTATAATATTTTCTCATCAATTGTAACAATGCACCACACGAATGCATGGTATTAACAGTAGGAGGATGTTTGGGGAACTTTATATTTTCTGCACGATTCTTATGTACACCTACAACTTCTTCAATTAAAATTAAAAAAGAATCAGAAAGCTAATGTTTTTTTTTTAATCTGCAGCGGATTTGGGGCCAATAAATATTCATATATGATATAAACTAAGAACTATAAAACAACTTAACAAAAGTTAATTGTAACGAGGAAGAACAAGCCAAGATGGCAGTGTAACGAGTTAAAGATTCTATTGACAGACACCCTGATGCTTTTATGTAGCAAGTTTTTTACGGTGTCTGTCCTGAGTGAATGAATTTTAAAATGATGTATCAATCCGTTTACATCTTGTGCCTATCCTGCTTTCTATCAGTTAATAGGGCAGGTACAGGTGTGACATAGTTTCAGCGAAGCACAATACAGAATCGCCCAAGTTACTGAGGACAAAATTTTTAAATTATTTTATGTTTGGAAGAAATGCATTATCAGAGGTCTTGGAGAAGTATCAGTGATCAACAAGAAGAAAAATAACAGGAAAAATACAGCTAACCCATGGATTTTTAAAGAACAGCTCTAATTCCTTGAAAATATAGTAGTTCTATGAAAAAAGGAAGTGTTTGGAAAAAGAGGGAAAGTTAAAATTCATTACAAAGCATTAACAGAACCCTAAAATGAGCTATAGTAGACCTTAATAAGTCAAGTTAAATATTCACCTTTGTTTATGTCAAACCGTAGAAATAACTTGCAACAGAAGCATCTACTTCATAATAAAAATGTTGGGTATCATCTTCTGTTCCATTTCCATGTTTGGTTCTGTATTAGCTAACATAACAGCTAACCTTTATCAGTCATCTAGTATATGCTAAGGAATGTTTTGAGTATTTTACATGCATTACCTTACATAATCTCTTAATACATTTATGAGATAGATATTAATTTTCCATATTAATGTAAAGGTCACAGGTTTGAAAAAAGTTGAATAATTTCAAAGGTACACAGCTAATTAAGTGGTTGTTCTAGGATGCAAACTCCAAACTCTCTTAACTTTAGAGCCCAAGATCTAAACCCATGCTGCCCAAAAGAATATGATGCAAACTACAAATAGGAGTCACATATGTAATTTTTTTTTTTTACATGGGCAGGCACCAGGAATTGAACCCGGGTCCTCTGGCATGGCAGGCAAGCGTTCTTGCCGCTGAGCCACCGTGGCCCGCCCCACATATGTAATTTTAACTTTTCTAACAGTCACAGTAAATAATCAAAATAAACAGGTAAAATCAATTTAATCATATATCTTACTTAAACATATCCAAAATAGCATCATTTCAGCATATAAGGAATTTTTAAATATTCAATGCAAATTTTCAATTATTTTTTTTCTCCTAAGTCTTAGAAATCTAAGACTATTTTGATAAGTGACTATTTTGCACTTACAGCACATCTGAATTTGGACTACCACTTTCTGAGCATTCACTTACCACACGTGTGTGTGGCTGCTGGACAGGATGTGCAGGTCTGAACCATTTTGCTAGTGCATAGTCAATACTGCCATTTTGCTGGATATAATGATATGGTGAAAATGTTCTTATCTCTTGGCAGCTGGGACAAAAATTATTTTTAGCATGATAGTTAAATATCTCTTTAGAAGAGATAGGTTCATCAATGATTTCATGAATGAGGCAGGTCCCCACAGTATGTCAAACCGTAGCTGTCATTGCACTGCTTTTTAAGGAGAGCAGTTCTTCTTATTTGGAGATGAGTGCTTTATAATTTTTTCTTTCATTTTGCTTACTGCTGAGATGAGTGCAGTATGCAAGTTTGAGGGTAGGGTGGAATTGCTTTAGTAGAGAAAAGAGGAGCCAGTGGGACCAAGTGTTCTAAGGAAAAGACAACAATGACAGTTCTTAAAAATGCAAGAAGAGAAGCTATGGGCAAAGAATAGAAATACCTAATGGATTATTTTTTAGATTGTTGGTTATATGATGTGCAATATAACCCTTTTTTCTTCTTCAGAAACTCTGAACTGGTCATTAATGCTTGCATCAAATGGACTTTGGGAAAGGAGTTCAACATGGAGAGCAAGAGGAAAGATGACATTTGGATTAAATATTGATGCAATTACTTAAAGTAATTAATTAAAGTCTTAAGGAAACTTCCAGTTATAGTTCCCACTCTAGTGCAAAACATGTGACTTTAAGTAAATGTTCCTATTTTTTCTCAGCTTTAAAAGCAAACTGGATGAATTATTTTATCTTTTTTAAGTGCAGCATTTTCAAGACTATATAGTTCCTGCACTATAACATAAAATGAGCTTTTAAGTGTTGAAAAGATACAGAGAAGAGGAACATAAAGATGTGTACAGCCAGGCAACCTGTGTTCCTTTCTGGCTCTGCAGCCTCAATCACAGACCTGAACCTTTCCAAAACTCAATTTCTTCATCTATCCTAAGATGATAACGACCACTTCAAAGAACTGAAATGAAAATGAACGCTTCGGCACCTGGGTGGGGCAGCCCCTTCCTGGACAGTGCTTTTGTATCCTGGACAAACTCCATTTGCCTTTGTCGTATCAGGCATGAGCAGAGGCATTTAGGTGGTCGCTGCCCGTGGGCTCGCTGATCCATCCTTGCCTCTGCAAACTATGTTTTCCAGGCTCACTTGCCACCTGGCTTTCTGGCACGTGTGCTCAGTCAGAAGTACTGGTGGAAGACTAAAGGTAGGAGAGGAAGAGGACAGTACTTCATCTCTTTCTTGGCCTCGGGCAGCATCTGCATGATTCGAGCTCCCTGCCAGACAGCCCTTATCTTAATGGTACTGAGACCTTGATCACAATACCCAGCCCTTATTTCTGGGTTCTGCTAACACCATCTCCTCTTTGTGACCTGCTGGATTTCTTGCCTCATTTAAAATATTTAGTGATTCCTTCTTGCCGGTTGGACCCAGGATGTCACAGCCAAAATTAGTGTCAGCTACCTTTACAGGACAGGTAAGGATTATAGCCTGAAAGAAAAGGCATGAGCCAGGTAACCCATGAAACTCCCTATTCAGTTTCAGTGATCTAATTATCAAACTACTTAGTTAAATGTAAGCGTCCATTATGCCAATTTCATGGTCTAATGTTTGGTTTCAAAGTTTTGAGAAGTGCTGAGTTTCTAGAATGAGAAAAACTGGAGGATATAAAATTTGGTGAGTCCAGAGTGCAACAGCTGGTCTTAATAGCAAAACCACAAGAGTATAATTTGTATGTACTGAGCTACCCTGTGCCAGACCAACTGGATTTTATGAGCCCAGGTCCAGGTTTCCCACAGCATATCATCTCACAGCTAATGGCTGACATTATTTGGAACTCTTCCCCCATTCCTTCAGGCCTTGGTGTGTCAGAATGTTAAGGTTTCTAAGGCTAATCTTCACCACATTCTCTCCTCTGTGTGTTGCACAGGGATGGTTCAATACATATGCACAAGTTAAAAAAAATAAAATGTTTACGAAATAAAACTCAAACTTTTCTTATACCTATGTATTGAATGGGAATTCATTTCTTGCACATCACATTATTTCTCAGAAATGATCCCTGTCTCAAACTATTAGTGAATTGCTTTGTCAAAAGTTCAATTGCTCTAGAAAGGTCTCATTAACAGTTTCCCCTGACCTCCTAACCCCTCGATCCCTATTCCCTTGAAGCAATGTCAGAAATTCTATCATTACATCTATTTGCCTGTTCCTTGACCAGTAATGTGTCTAAGTTCCTACACAGCTGGTAATTAGAGAGCTGTATATATAGCTTCTTACCTAGAAAATCAATGATATTGCATTTCATTCTAATAGTCCCTGCCTAATAATTGTCAGTGCACAAATAAGTTTCATGTTTCTAACAAACACTTATTGAGTCAGGTACTTTTCTAAATACTTACATAAATTCATTTAGAATTTCCTTCATACTCTACCAAAAGATAAGAAGCATTGTTTTCTCCATTTTACCAATGAGGAAACTGAAGCCCTAGAGATTAACTAATTTGAAAGTTATACAGGTAATAGAGCTGGGATTCAAACCCAGGAATTCTGATGCCACAACCTGCGATTTCGACCACTACCCCATAATGAGGTATATGTTCATCGTAAATGCCTCCACAGTTGCAATGTTTTTATCCAAAAAATATATATTTATTTAGCTTTGATTTCAAACTAATTTCAGACCATAAAAAGCTACAAAAATAGTATATATAACATCCTTATGCTTTCACCCAGAGTACAACTATCAAATTCACGAAATTAATATTAGTATTATCTAATCTAAAGCCTTAGTCAAATTCTGCCAACCATCACATGAATATACTTTTCTCTGGTTCAGAACCCAGTTCCAGGCCACCCATTACCTTCAGTCGTCATTCTCCTGAGTCTCCTTCAGTATGAAACAGTTCTTTAGCCTTTTCTTCGGCTTTCATGACACTTTGACCCCATCATTCTGTCAAATGTCAATTTGAGTATCCAAAATAATTCTGAGGCTGGGAAAGCTGGACTTTCATCAGTGGGAAGTCCTCCCAGCATCACACAAAGACGCAGCATGGATATACATCAACCCTGGATGCGACAGGACACAGACCTGGCCTTCCAAGGAGAATCTGTGGATAGCAACATTGCAATGACGGAAATCATGGCTCCCTCTAGGACCGCTCCAGAACTTCCTTCTCAGGAAAGTTTTCTAATGAATTGGAGAAATATTTCATTCTTCTGGGTAATCTGTTATGAATGTGATCAGAAGCCATAAATGCCAAATCTAAGGTGATAGAGACATAATACGCAGTGTCTCCATGTTCGTAATGTAAACTTACAAATAGTTATTTGCCAAGATCAGGTTATTAGCCCAGATGATCAAAACAAAATGTAGGGCAGTTGTGGTTACCTGTATATATAATTATCAAATGAGTACTTTTTTCAATGGACATTTTAAACACTAACTGTAACGGGAAAGGAAAAGGGAAGAAGGAAGAGCCACTGTTAAATGTTATATAACTCATGCAATGGAAAATGGGTGTATTTAATATGGGTGAATGCTGGGGAGTGAGGACTTCCTCACATGGTTCATTCTCATGGCTATGATTACTCTCAGTTGATAATTCATTGATCAAAGTGCTTAACTCTGTTTTTTCAACAGTGATGGGTTGGGCTGCACTAATATTCTATAAAACACTGACAGCTCCCACATGTATTGGTCTCAGAACCCCATTTCTCTCTTAAAAATTATTGAGAATTCCAAAGAGCTTTTCTTAAGTGGATTGTACTATCAATTTTTACCATATTTCAAATAGAAACTGAAAAATTTTTAAATATCTATTTACCAATTCACTTAAAATATAGCCATAATAAACCCAGGCAAATCACATTTTCATATTATTATAAAAAGTAGCTTTGGCCCCACAGGCCCTGTGAAATGGTCTCAGTGACCCCCAGAGATTCCAAGATCACATTTTGAGATCTGCTACTTAACAGATATTTCCTCTTAGATCCTTGTCATATCCCTAGGAAAAATATAAGTTACGACTGACATAACAGATTGTAACATTTTTGAATAAAGAGAGACTTGACTATGCCAAGCTCCTCAGACTAAGAAGAAAAGACTTGAGAAAGACTTTTTATGTTGGTGGGGATAGAATTTTAGAAAACCTGAAGGCTGAAAATAAAGCAATGATTTTTCATCTTCTGTTTTGATTCCCAACATTGTATATAGCATTTTTCTTCTTTGATCATCTAAATATGGACAATAACATAAGTTAATAAAATCTGTAACCAATCTATGAAATACTTTCTAGCCAACAAGCAGCATGCTTGGACACTACTTTCAGCATATGTGCTTAGAAAATGCAAAGTTGACTGGAACAGATGTTAAGTTAGGGCCCATAAAAAACTTTCAAAAAGAGAAAAGGAGGACAAAATGATTAAAAAATTTGATAAAATGCCCTCAAGTAGGCAAGAGATGATGTTTTGGGATTGTATTGTATTATTCTTACATTTATTACCAAAATTTCTTAAATCTTTTCCTATTGTATTTTCACTTATCAAAACCAAATCCTAAAGGTTTTTCTATCACTCAACTGAAATATTATTTTATATTGCTATTTCTTATTACTGCAAAGTTGTACATTAACATCATACAGTTTCAATATTCTTGTAATAGACTACAATATATAACTACTTAATTGCCATAAACACAATTCAATAAAAGTAATCACAAACAAAAACACAGTCTTTTTAGTTGTAGGTCTGTTGAATCTTATGAAATATTTAACAATTTCTGATGTATTTCTCCTGGCAATCACCTTCTGTGATATCACCACACCCAGGCATTTTTCAAAATAGAAGTGGTAAAGTCTGGCTTTTTGCTTTTACCCAAAATGTAAACTCTTTACGGTTTTCAAGTTACATTGACATATCTGCAGGTGCATCACTTCTGATTAACAATTTTTTAAAATCAGTTTTTCTAACAATGATCTTGCAACCTAACGGGAAAGTTAGAGAATGAGAATTCCGGTTACAAATTACAGAAACCTGACTCAAACTAGCTTAGGAAAACAATTTTATCATTGGGTAGATACAAGCCTGATTCCTTGAACTGAGGAAGAAATATGGAAATCAAGATAGTTTTAAGGACTTTGGGAACTGAATCAAGGGCCCAAATAGTAGGAGCACTTAATCAGCATCTCTCTCTCTCTTCTCTTTTTGGGTGTGCCTCCCTTGACAGCTCTCTGCTCATCAGCTTCATTCTCCTAGGCCGCATCATTAACAGGGGACATGGCCACCAGCAGCTCTGGGATTCCATCCTTACAATTCCAAAAACCTAGAGAAAAGAACTTCTCATAAGCCCCATTAAAATATATATATTTGGTAAGGACTCTGATTGGTCCATCTTGGGTCATGTGGCCATCCTTTAACCCAAACCGTAGCTCGCAGATGAGGAAACCTGATTGGACAAGCCTAGGTCATGTGACCACCTTTCCGCCAGGGGGAGGAGATGAGGAGGTCAGGGCAACCACCATAATTATGTGATTGGTCTCAAGGAGGAGAGCCGCAAGGGGAGACGGGAGCTATTTCCAGAAGAATGGAGGAAAACAGTGCTTTTCAAAGAAAAAAAGAAAGAAGTATCAACTACAGGTAATAAAAAAATATTGACTTGGAAATTAATTTTCATTTCTGTGTCTTATATTCAATTAATCGCTCAGTCTCATCAGCTTTTTTTCTTCTTTAAAATAGCTAATCTTGCTTTCCTTACCATTGCGGGGCCCCTGCCCTGGTACAGTGCCTGAAATGACTCATCCAGTCAGGTTTCCCCAGAAGGCCATGCCTTCAGAACCTGCTTGGATCAATTTCTTAAACTGCCACTTTCACAAAAACTCTGCCCTACCAAATCAATCCCGCCAATATCTCCTTTTGACAATTGTGACAGTTTTTGCATTCTTTTCTCAGAATCTCTTTCCCTCACCCCAAATCCTTCCTTTAGTTAAGCCTATCAAGTCCCCCTCCTCTGTGAAGCCTTTCCATTTAATTAGCACCTAGTAATTTGTTAGCACTTATAATTTGTGACACATTGTATAGATCTTTCCTATTGAAATTCTTGTGTATTAAAATGGCTGCCCGAGAAATAATGCCATAGTTTATTCATTTCCATATCTTTTGCAATTTCTGCCTGATCTAAAGCTTTTCAAGAACTTATTGATTCCAAGTTTACTCTCCTCGTACCTTTCTTAGGTTTTATATCTGCGTTGTATATTTCAGTCTTATTGATCAAAATGTCCATCATGTACTTTCAATGAAATGTCCCCTATTCAGTGCAGTGACTTGCTGTGCATTGGATAGCTCCACCTAATTCCAGTACAAAGCTTCAAATGAATGCTTTAATTTTAAATAGCATTTGTTTATCTGAAATATGTGTGGCTTTCTTAACTACAGTACATTACTAAGACATTTCAACCCTAATTTCCTGAGTAAGCAGAATAATGCTTAACAATACAAATGATTTGAAGAAATGGAAATATGTGATAGTGAATCCTTACTGTGTAGACCTGGATTTATTTCAAACCCAAGACCATGAAAGGAAATGAGATAATCACTAGATGGAAAATATCTCTGTTGAGAAGAAGGTAAGAGTAGACATGAGGAAGGACAGAAAAAAAAATTATAAAATAACATCCCTTTTTCAGTCTTTGTGATGTATTTGCTTTGAGCTGTGTAGTTAGACTGCATTCTTAGAACACTTTCCCACCTCATAGTTGTTTCTGGACCTGCATTTAAAATAAAAGTTAAATAATAGAAGTAAATTAAGCTAGATGGGCTTAATAGTTTGAACCCTTAGTATATACAATTCTCAGATGATTGTTGCTATTATTAACCAACCCAGCAATGACTCAGCCTAAATATATCCACCCTGCCCTTAGGATATGGGCAAGTATATTCATCACCAAGGACATTCTTTAATTACCTGGTCACAGTGATATAAGGGGAAATGCAAAAATGTGTTTTATTTTTATTTTTTTCTTTATTGCCTCTTGAAGTCTCAAAAAGAAGATCTCTTGAAACTCTGGTTATCACATCATGTCCTCTTTCTCCTACTCTTCAGCCATCCAGCCAAGCAAATCTCACTAATGCTCAGGCTAGGGAAAACTATTATTTTGTTTTGTTTTGTAATTACACCAGGACAATCTGTTGTCATGATGAGTTTGTGATATTCTTCCCTTTTTCCCTCCAGCCCATGGGGACTTTTAATGTGACATAACTCCGAACCATGACAGCATTTGAGCCATTTAAGTTTAGTACCTGACCAGCACTTGCCTTCCAAAACAATCACTGCTCTTTAGGACATTTTGTTGGATAGAGAAAAAAATCTGTTTTACATCCATTATTTCAAATGGCTCTCCTTGCTGTGAACAAATTTCAAAAAGGGAAGTGGAAATCCTCCCCTAACAAGATCTTAAGGAATGCCATACCTGGCTGATTTTGAATACTGTGACCTACAATGTGATTGTAGATTTATGGAGTAAGTAGTCTACAGAGACGATTATATGAAGAGACCTTTGGCTTAGCAGTGTTAGCTGTTAGGTAACTTTAAAGAAAGTTTTTTGTGTGTGTTTTGTGTTGTTTTATTGTAGTTTTGTTTTATTTTTTAATGGAGTACAGTTCTTTCTGCTACATGTGACTATCCTGCTTCCAGTAGAAGGGAAAATAGAAAGAAAAAAGTTCCTGACACAGGTTGCTATGGCAGCAAGTATAAAGAATGAGTCTGAATTCTGTGGCAAGGTAATGAATTTAGCATCTACAGGGGAAAAAATGGATTTCCTGTCACACACTGTAAATCCACCACAGGAAATGAACACATGTAGACATTTTAGGATGTTTAAAACCCATTTAAGATGTGCAAAAGTGGTAGAGAAAATGCCACAGATTACCTCAACTCTCCGCCCTTCCCATCAGTGTGTTTTCAACCGTATTTGTGTTAGGGAAGGAGGGAAAAAACCTTCAATATGAATCTGGCAGTTTGTACTGGGCAGGTCCCAAAGTGACAGTGGCATACCCGCCATATGTTCTCTATCCACTTACAGTCATCCTTCTTTGGGGCTTCCTGAGCCTATTCCTAGAATCATCTCCCTCACAAAAATAGTTGTGCTATTTTTGTCACTGGTCTCTTTAGTTGGGAGTTCAATAAGCTATTTTCCAAGATAAATATATTTTAATAATATAAAGATGAATATTACTGTTACAATTAAACTGAGTAATAGACATAATATTTAGTTTAGGAAGTGTCAAAGATTCATGGTTAATCCCCTTAAAGTAATTCCTTCTCTCTCATAGGAACAATGGTATCTAACTAGGGTTATACGTGATGGGCGTAAGCCATTTCATAATAATGGTAAGATAATTTATTATAGGGGCTGCAACAGACCTAAATCTCAGAAGTTTCATACCAAAAATGGTTTATTACTCCTGGTGGCCCTGCCTGATGTGGATAAAACTATCATATCTTGTAGCTTTGCCATCCAGAGCACTTGACCTCCAAGGATGCCCTGGGAGAAGAAGAGGGGAGACTGAACGGCCAATGAAATAGCTTCCATTATATCTCAGCATCCAGAAACCAGTCTCAAGATCCAACCTCACAACAAGGAGGCCTGGAAAACGTAAGTAGGGATGAACATTTTCTATAATCGCAATTTTCTAATGGAGATTTCGATGGACTATTTTTAGTCCATCGAAATTGGAATGACCAATTGCTAATTGATTGAGAAACATAAACTAAACTTTGAGAAATGATACAGTGTCTCCAAAACCCACATGAGAAAAGCATGATTTTCACTGGTGGCTGCATTATTCCCTCTCTGATTTTGGGATGCCTCACTTGCTTGCTCTGAAACATAAAGGTTCAGAAAATGATCTCTAGACTTCCTTTATACTAGAGGAATATTCTAAACTTCAGGCAGAATATTTCTCTGAGGAACAAGAAACAACAATAATGATAACAATAGCTCTCATACTTTCAGACAAAATTAAAAACTCTCTTGCAGTATTTGAAATCTGTTCCCCTCCTTTCAGGCACCCTTAGACTTAGTCTTCAAAGAGGTCCACATAAATGTGCTATCATCACAAAATATCTTCATATCGTTTAGCAGTCCATTAACAGCATACTAATGCCAATAAAATTATAATGAAGTACATTTCACCATTATTATTTTTATTATCTCTGCAGAAAGTTAATGTGCTCAGAATAAAATGGAACATCAAGTCAAATACTATGCTAATTGTTTATATTCTTTCATTAAACACTAAGTAAAGAATAAACCAAGGCAAGAAAGATGGGTTGCCTTAGTCCATTTAGATGGAAAACAAAAACCAGAATTCCCAATTATAAACCTGGCTGAACCCTTTTTGGAAGCCCAACTTTCTGCTTTAGAAATTAATGGGCTTTCTTTCCTGCTTTAGAAATTAATGGACTGCAGATGTTACTGTATTTTAATAGCATATTGTACCCAGT
Organism: Myrmecophaga tridactyla; assembly: GCA_004026745.1. Lineage (NCBI taxonomy): Eukaryota > Metazoa > Chordata > Mammalia > Pilosa > Myrmecophagidae > Myrmecophaga > Myrmecophaga tridactyla. The sequence goes on from PVIY010009640.1 coordinate 20,223, forward strand.
TCAGAGACTATGCATGATCCCAGTAGGAAAGATGTTTTGAGCAGTCAGTGGAAAATTCCTTCAAATAAGCCGTAATTTCAAAAGTAATTAAAGTTCATTACTTACAGTGAATACACTTAGAAAAGTTCAACAGCTAAAGAAAAGCAACTTTTTTCTTTTACCATCATTACAAACAAAATTTTTAATGAAAGAATTTGATCACTAGGGCACAGTCACATATTCTCTTTCAGTCCAGAGAGAGGTAAACATTTGGAAATAAGTAATAAAGAAGAAATTTAAATATTTAGGGATGCTTTTTATAACAAATACTTAGGTTGATAAAATTATATCCAACGAATATCATCAATAACAAGTGATGGCAGATTTGGACATATGATAAACTTCTAAATAGTCATTTAATTTCAAAGTTGTACCACCAGGAATATTACATAAGAAGTTAATAATATGGTGGATCTCACCAGTTTCCTCTATACTCAGTATTTGGCCTTTTAGAACCGCTCTGAGAAGAGTTGGGGGATTCTTGATCCTCAAAAGTTCAGTGAACTGTTACCAAGTATGCACTTTTTTATAATACAATAATAGCTGGCATTTTTATTTACTTGTGCTATGCTAAGATCTTTATCGCAACTTACTGAGACAGGTTCTGTTATCTCTCCATTTTATGGGTGGAAAAAAAATGAGATTTAGAAAAGTTAAGTAACTTTCAAACATCACACGAGTGGAGAAGTTGTGATGACAAACCAGACAGTTATAATTCAAATACTATACGCTTAAACACTTCATTATGTTGCCTCAGAAAATCAGGATTATTTATTTAAACATTATTTCCAAAAGCTTGAGATGGCTTCCAATGTTAAAAAAAATTGTTCATCCCTGGATATTTTAAAACCTTTCTTGAACTCATTTACCTTTTCAGCCTGTAGTGATTTTTATGTAAAATATCTCTTTTGATAATGGTAATATTTCATGTTTCAAGATTCAGAGAAAGCCCATTTATTCTGGGTGTTCTGTATTGGATGAGAGAAGAAGCCTGTACGTTATTCCTCATGAATCTAGAGTTTAGGTAGGTCTTTACTCCCTCTTGTATTTCCTTTTAATTCTTTACATTAAACCTGATTTTTCCACTCTTTGTACTGATGTGAAACACCTTTACCCATGTTATCAAGCCTCTGTTATACTTCAAATTAGTCTTTCTTTTTTAAAAGTTTTTTTATTGTGAAAAAATAACATATACAAAAAAAATCAATAAATTTCTAAGTATATCTTAACAAGTAGTTATACAACAGATTTTAAAGTTTGGTATTGGTTACAGTTCCATGATTTTTCATTTTTTTCTTCTAGCTGCTCCAAAACACTGGAGACCAAAAAGAATATCAATATATTGATTCTGCAGTCATATTCATTTGTTAAATCCTATCTTCTCTATTATACTTTTTTCTTTTTGTGAAAAATAACATATATACAAAAAAAGCAATACATTTCAAAGTACATTGCAACAATTAGTTGTAGAACAGATTTCAGAGTTTGATATGGGTTACAATTCCATAATTTTACGTTTTTACTTCTAGCTGCTTTAAAATGCTAAAGGCTAAAAGAATTATCAATATATTGATTCAGCCCTTATACTCATTTGTTAAACCCAATCTTCGCTGTATAACTCCACCATCACATTTGCACTTTCTCTCACTCTTTAGGGATATTTGGGCTATGGCCATTGTAACTTTTTCATGTTAAAAAGGGTTGTCAATAATATGGGAATATGGGATAGGGGAATAGAACTAGTTGATGTTCTAGAAGGGCTGCCCCCTCTGCATTTGAAGACTTATCTGGTCCAGGGACCCATCCAGAAGTTGTAGGTTTCTGGAAAGTTACCCTGGCACAAGGAACATTTGTAGAATCTTATATGATGCCCTAGGTATTCTTTAGGACTGGCAAGAATAGTTTTGGTTGGGGGTTGGCAAGTTATGATATAGCAACGTCTAACTGAAGCTTGCATAAGAGTGGCCTCCAGGGTAGCCTCTTGACAGCCACTAATTCCTTATTTGTTACACTTCTTTTTCCCCTTTTGGTCAGGATAGAATTGATGATCCCACAGTGCCAGGGCCAGGCTCATCCCTGGATGTCATGTCCCACGTGGGGGGAGGGGGGAGGGGAGGCAATGGTTTCACTTGCAGAGTTGGGCTTAGAGAGAGTGGGGCCACATCTGAGCAATGAAGATGTCCTCCAGAGGTGACTCTTAGGCTTACCTATAGGTGGCCTAAGTGTCTCCACTACATACATAAGCTTCACAAGAGCAAGCCTCAAGATCTAGGGCTTGGCCTATTGATTTGGGTGTCCCTAATGTTTGGTACAGTATCTGGGGTTTCCCCAGTGATAAAGTTTAATAGTTCCATATTTTCCCCCCATCTCTCAAGGGACTCTGCCAACACTTTCTTATTATATCTGCTTAATATACTCTGAGATGGATCCAGGCATTACATTAAATTATACAAGATCAAAGGCTCTCATTCTTATTCTGTGCTCCCTCTGTTCAGATTGTTTAAATGATAGCTCCAGACAGGTTGAGTTAGATTATGTGCTGTTGAAAATTTAGGTTCTGGACAAAAATAAACCTTTCTTCTTTTGGTCTCAAAGAGTAGGTGAAGTTCTAAAATACAGGCAGTAGATCTTTATCTTTTAAGATATGGCAATCAGAATTACAAAATTCTTTAATTTTGAATAAATTTTCTGTTCGTTTCTTTCCTGGTAATGCCTTTTCATCACAATAATGTTATTGACTTAGTAAATTCGAGATATAGGTAGTTCATTCTTCCTAGAAATGTTTCCTGGGCTATAATTTTCACCATATAATGTTTGTATTTTTTTTCCAAATATTATTTGTATTTTCTAAAACTCTAATATTTATTGACACAAAAGTTTGAAATTTTCAAATTTTATGAATTTTAAAATGCATTAACAAAGTTTGTGTTTTTGCTAATATTGTTGATTCTTCCCTTAGATTCATTTAACATGGATGCTTGTTAAATACTGAAATTCAAGTATCTGTTTTAAATCACATTTTTGCTAGAAGTAATTTCCCCACATTGAAGGAAACTTATAAAAATGTTACATGAGGGAAGAGGTGCAAGTTAAGAAAGCTAACTGACAAAACAACTTCCAAATCCACTCATATTCATAAGTCTGGTTTATCCATTGCTTCCTAAACTATAGGCTATATAACACTACTTCTGTAACATTAACCTCAAAGAGTCCACTGATTGAGGAAGTAATGAAATACGTTAAATTTCTATACCCCAGATAAAAACCAATTTTTTTTAATTGTACTAAGCTTCACTATGAAATTTCAAGAGGAGACATGGTATGGACTATTTCCCACATTTTTTTGACCCCAGGATGCTTGTAGACCTGAAGTCACTCTCAGTTCTAATGTTTAGTAAAGCACACACTGGCAAGGCAGGGGTAATCAATTGCTTAATAAACTGCAATTATGAGTGAGAATGATTTCTACTTGTAAGTAATCCAGTACTGCATCTTTTGGGGAGCATTACCATATAAGGACTTCTCCCACATGAGGTCACCATAGGGACTACCACCACAAAAAGTGGCATTTCCTCAGAGCAAGGAAGTAAGTGGCATGCAATTGTGTATTATTTATTTCAATATAACCTCAAAAGCAAGTTAATTGACTTTCAGCTTTTCTCACGTTTTCAGATTTTCATTCTTGTATAAGCACTTAAAACCATCGAGACAAAATTTGTTAGTGTTTTTTCACTCTTTCCATTTTGCTATGATATGTTAATACAGACATAAATTGTAAGGAAAAAAAAGTTGTCCTTTTCATTAAAAATATTTGCTTGAATTGTTGAAGAACAGCAATTAGTATCTGAAAGGAAAAAAGTCTATGGCCGTTTATCTTAGAGTGAGCTGCCAACAAGCTTATATATATATTTTTTTTCTGTCCAGAGTTGTTGTTCCCTAAAATCTCTTTGAAAATCTATTAGGAAATAGGGGATTTGTCAGTTAAAAAAACTACTCTACATCAATCTAAAAAGTATTACATCAAATTGTTGAATTTGCAAAGCTAGTACATGGAGTTTGTTTAGACCAAAACAATTAAAAGCAATTAAAAACATGTATAAATTTTCATATATTGGTCACAAAATAAAGGAACTCAAACAACAAAGTATTAAAGATTGTTCAAGTCTTAGAGGTACTGCTACTAGCACTAGAACTTTTGCCTTTGAAATAATATTGTGAATTCTGCAAGGTAAAATGTCTTGTTTTCTGACAAGACATACTGAAATCATAGCATGAACAAATATTATCAATTTGTGATAAAGTTTAATAGTTCCATATTTTCCCCCCATCTCTCAAGGGACTCTGCCAACACTTTCTTAAAGTGTTGGCACTTTCTTAAAGAAAGTAAAATTTGATGTACTTTCTTGAAAGACAGTTTTTGTAGGTTTGTTTTTGTTTTGCTGAAAGTAGACAGATGTAACCCATTTAAAATATTATTTAAACCATTTATGAGTAGTGCCAGTGACCCAAAATTTGACCCTCTTGTCCATCATTTTACCTTTTTAAATAGCATCATTCCTTTGGGTTCTGAAGAATATGCTGCTTTGAAGGATATCCTATTGGAAATATAGTTATCCAGTGGTTCAATGTTGAAAGTCAAATAAGATAAGACTCTTTGCTTAGAAGGGGCAAGAAGCCAAAGGGGAAAAGGAGAGATGGGACGCAAATGGAAAGAAGCAAAGAAAATCTTCACCTACTTAAAAAATGTCATTTGTGATAATGTGAGGGATTTCCCAAATACAGACAAAGAAACGATAAACAAAATTTCAGGAAAGACCCTAGAGAGACAGATAGTGAGAAACAAAGTCTTGAGAAGTCAAAACAGCTTACATGAAAAGGGAGAAACTACAATACCATGGACAGTAAAGAAAATCCATTTCACTTTTCTTGTAAGCTGAAAAATCTTAAGTGGAACATAAATTAAAGATAGTTTTAGTTGATAAGAGGCCTAATCCTGTAAAAAAAATGATAATATATAATGATGGATGTAATCATTAAAATCTGACATGTGTAGCAGTAAAAATTTTTCAGCAGTAGAAATGAAGAGCCTCAAGAAAGTCGAGTTTCCACCCTGTGAACATTCACGTGACCTCACCACACAGAAATAAGAGCCAACCCATTCTCAGAGTCACACCTTCATTCATGACCAGAAAAGATTATTCAAAGGCCAAGGCAAGGCACTTAATTTGTATTGATTTGCAACTGAACATTTTGTCATGAACATTCTCTTCGTGAGGCAACATTAGGCATATAATTAATCCCATTTAATTGTATTGTCTAAAACCAGGTTACATGTCAACCACCAGCTGCAGATAGGCTAGAGTTATGAAGTTTGTGGCTGGACACCTTCCTGTCCTACAGGAAAACAGTGTCCTATTTGTTAGTCAGAAGTGGGGCATGGATGTTAGATAGCCAACTAGACATCTTTTCTCCTCAGTTAAAGCTCTTCATCCTCCTTTATAACCCTATCTTAGGTCCTGGTTGCTATGACAAATACCATACGATGGTATTTGGCTTAAACAAGGAGTTTTCTCTTGGTTTCAGAACCTGGAATGCTTACTTTTTCCCAGAAGGCATTTTGGTGCTGCCTTCCTGGCAATCCTTGGGGTGCCTTGACTTTCCTATCACTTAGAGATGTCCTCTCCTTTCTCTTCCTGGTTCCTGCTAACTTCCAACTTCTGGTTCATCCCCTGGTCTCCCTTTATAAGGCCACCCACAATAGGGTTAAGATGCTGTTTTAATTTGCTAATGCTGCGAGAATGTAAAACATCAGAGATGGACTAGCTTTTATTCCAGGCTTCTGGGTCCAAAAGGCTTTCTCGGGGGCATTCCTTTCTACATTATCAAATGTCTGGGTCTGAGCTTAGGTACCCTGGGCTGCTGAGCTCTCATCTGACCTCTCTCTTTTAAGCCCCTAGCTAATTAAATTAAGCATCACTCATTGTGGAAAGCACTCCCCTTAGTCAATTGCAGATATAATCAGTCATAAATGAATTTCACATGTTGATTTAAGTCCACAGCCTCAGTACTGGGTACCATCACCTGGCCAAAACGACACCTGAACCTAACTACCACTGTCCACTCCTTGTCAACTGGCAACTATACACAACACCATAAACCGTTCTTAATCTCTAAGTAGAAAACAATAACAAACATTTTTTTCACCTAACAATACTCATCTGTCCTGAATACAATGCACTAAATCTTTCCATATGCAAAATATATTCAAGAAAGTACATCAATTTTTACCTTACAAATTGATAATATTTGTTCATGCTATGATTTCAGTATGTCTTGTCAGAAAATAAGACATTTTACCTTGGAGAATTCACAATATTATTTCAAAGGCAAATATCACAGAAACCTTAAACAATATCACAAAAGCCTTAAACCATTTCAGAAACAAAACAAATACAATACCAACTCAAAAACAGTGCCCAATCTCATCAAATCAGTTATAAGCATGGTCTGTCTTAAGGCAAAATTCTCCTCTGGCTATGAACCTGTGAATTTAGAGCAAATTATCTGCTTCCAATATACAAAGAAGGAACAGTCATAGGATAAATGATCCCGTTGCCATAGGGATAAATTGGAAGGAAAATAAGGGTCACCAGACCTAAATAGTTCACAAATCTGCAGGGCAAACTCCTTCAGTTTTCAAGGGTCTATTCAGTAGCCCTGTTCTCTATAAACACTGGAATGAGGGATGTAATATTGGGGAACATTGGGAGACCACCTTTGTTCAGCCCCACCCTCCTCAAGCATCTGGGTGATACCTGGATTCTCTGCCTTCTCTAGGGCTCATGCTCAACCCCTTCAGGAGAATAGGGTGGCAGCCAGGCTCCCCCCAGTCCCAGGAATGTGCTCCACCCTCTCTAAGGCCTAGGGCATCAAAACTCTTCCTGAGCATCCAGGTACAAAGCCCACCTTCTGCCTCTGGGGCAAATTCACCCTCTCCCAAGGCACAGGGGGACCCATTCTCATGGCCCAAGGTTTCTTGGCTTCAGACCTTAGCTTCCATGATTCTCCCTCTGAGGTAATTTTACCTTTTATCTGGCAATTTTCAATCCCTTCCTACTGGTCCTCTCTCCTGGCTTCTGGGTTCAAACAGCTTTCCCAGGAGCATTTCCTTTCTGCATCTCCAAATGTCCGGATCTGAGTTGAAGTGTGCTGACCTGCTGAGTGCTCTTGTGACCTCTCTCTTTTAAGCCTCCAGATGATTAAATTAAACCTTACTCATTGCAGAAGGCACTCCCCTTAGCCAACTGAGATGTAATCAGCCATATATGAATTTCACATGCTGATGATTTAAGCCCACAGCAACAGAACAACCGGGCACCATCACCTGGCCAAATTAACACCCAAACCTAACTACTATAGATCCATTCTGACTCAGTATATCACACCTTAACTAAAAATAACTCTTCAAAAGGTTGTATTTACAACCTTTACACCTACAGGAATAGGATCAAGATTAAGAAATGTTTTGTTCTGGGGCAACTCAATCTACCACACCCTCCTCCCTTTAAACATGAGTTGTTGTGCTTAGGTGAATTACAATATAGTAATTGCAATTATTACTATTAGATGACAAGTCAAAGAAGACTTTTATGGAATAAAACTAATAGAAAAATTGAGTTCCAGATGATGCAAAAGACTTAGCAGTTAAGCAGAAATGGAAAAGTTTTGTGGAAAAACATATATTGGAGAATGCTAAATATTTAAATTGATATCAACAAAGTAAAACAATTACCTCCATAATAAACAAAAATAAATAAATAAGAAAAAGAAAAGAAAGTTGGAAGGAAGGAAAGAAAGGAGGGAAAGAGAGAAAGAAAGTGAACAAAGAGATAAAGAAAAAGAAAGAAAAGATGAAATGAAATAGCACTTTTAGATTGGGAAAATACAAATTAACAGTAGATAATATAAACAATTGTAGAGGATGTGAGGAAACAAAGCAACCTCATATCCTGCTTGATGGTGGGGAGGGGAAGGCTATAAATTAGTACAGTGTTTTTGTAGAGATATATGGCAATATCTATGAAATAATTTTGTATTTAATTTTGTTTAGCAACTTCACTTCTGGAAATCTGACCTCAGATTTCTTAATACAGATTGGCAAAGTGCATGAACATATACATCAAATGAAGCATAATTTGTAATGATGAAAATTTGTAAGCAATTTATATCCATCAAGAGGAAAACAAATACATCCTAATATAGACCCATAATTGCTTTAAAAGAGAATTAGATCAATAATTATGTCTTCAGGCATAGCAGGTGATCTGTGAAATACTATATTAAGTTAAAAATGCAGAACAATATGTATGATTTTATAATATTTTGGTTAAAAGTAGGTGTTTTCGTTTCTTGCCTGCTAAAGCAAATACCACACAGTGGGTCTGATGAAACAGTGAGATTTATTTTCTCATGGTTTTGAGACTAGGGGAAGTCTGAAATTAAGGTGTCATCAAGACAATGCTTCTTCCCAGAAGACTGCGACATTCTGGGGCTGGCTGCCAGTTATTCCTTGATCCTGGACTTTTCTGTCACAGGCAAGGCACGTGGCAGCCTCTCCTGGCGTCCCCTTCTGTTGACTTCCCTCTTCTTGACACTCCCTTTGGTTTTCTCCCTCTCTCTGGGGCCTTCTCTGGAAAGCCTTCAATAATAGGATTAAGATTTATCCTGACTCAGCTGGGCTGCACATTAACTGATGTAACCTCATCAGAAAGGTCCCCCTGAAAAGGCTCATACCCACAGGAATGGGTTAAGTTTAAGAACATATTTTCTGGGGTACATAGCTCCAAACCACCAGAATAGGCCACAAAATAACCTGCATATTTGTGTCTGTGCATCTTCACGTTTGATGTGTAAAAGAAAAGGACAGGAAGGACACATACCAAACTTTTAATGGGCAGTGACCACGAGGAAGGAAGTAGGAAGTTGGAAATAAGGGGGAGTTTCAATTTTGGGTTTGTCCAGCATTTATTTTCATTTTTTAGCAATAAATATGTTTTTTAATGAACAAATTGTTTAAAATGTAAAAAAAAAAAACAACAAAAAAAACCCTTTTTTTAAGTTTGGGGAATTAATCATCTAACCCAAGACACAAAAAAAGGAGAAATGAGACTACAAACTCTCCCACCTGGTGCAAGGTCAGACAATAGCCTTAACCAGAAAGCAAGGCTTGACCAAGAGACAGAATTAACCCAAACCTGCCTTCCCAAAACAAAGATTTGAAAGAGGATCACTTTTTCTGCCTAAATTCATTTCAGATTCCACGATTGCACAGATAATGTGTGAAATGAAATATGAAAATAGAAGTGCATTATCAGTTTTCTCAGGAGAAAAAAAATCAAACACAACGCTGTTGGGTTAATGTCTCAGCATTGAGCACTAAAGTGAATACTGAAAAGTCTTTGCTAACACATGGTTAAATAAAGTATGAGTGTAACCAGTAGGCCTCGAAGAGTAAGTAACGCAGTGAACATTTTTAAAGAAAATATTGTTACTCCTTAAATTACTGAAGTGTTAGGAGAACTCTTAAAAATGAGCTCAATTACTCCCTTTTGTAATGTACGCCTTAAATCTCTAAATTTTTATTACTGCCAGTTTTTCAATATATAAAATATGTAAAAGTATATAAATTCACTTTTCCTGTTAATTTGGAAAAAATTCAATTTTGAAATAGAAAGAAAATAATAGAACAAACAGCATGGAATCACCACTCATAATTTTTAAGTGTTATTAGCTGTCACATGTGGTTCTAATCTTTTTTCTTTGCTAAAGGAAATAAAATATTAAAACCAAATTCATCTTTCTCCAATTGTACTTCTCCCCCTAGAACACCACTAACCAGAATTCAGTATATATAAAAAAATGCGTATTATATATATTACAAATATATGACATTCCAGGTATGTAAAAATAACTATAATACATATGTATGAAGCTATATATAATATTTGATATTACTATTATATTCTACTTTAAATCAATGACATCAGTGCTAAGTATTTTGTACTACTTGGATTTTTTATTCTTTATTCTTTTTTCCTCTCTTTTCCTGGCCATTCATCCCAACACACACACACACAAAACACAACTTTTTTTAGGCTTCTTAAATCCTCAGTTCTGTTGGTAAGAGTCCTGGAATGAGCCATCCTGGCTGTCACTATGTAACAGGCTGGGTGCAGAGCTGTGGATAGGAAGCACCTGAAACAATGATGGGTCCCCTTTGGGTACACTAATTACATATAAATCCCAAACTTTTTGCAACTGAACGAGAACATATGAAAATTTATGGACCAAGTTTACAACAGCATGTTTTAGTTTCCCAAAGGGATAACATTAAAATGGCAGTTTAGAAACAAAAACTATCATACGGGGTGTATGGATCGCTAAATGAACAGGGCATGTCCATTTGCAATGCTTTTCAGCTGTGCTATTTGGAAAGAAAAAAGAAGCATGCGCTCATCAGTTCAGTGAGAAAACGGAATTATCTCATAAACATTGGGAATCTTAGTAAGATCCGTTTAGATGAAAAAATACATACTGTTTCCTCCTTGTCCTTAGCTCCCATATTTTTGTTTCTGGATTTAATTAGTGTTACATTCTTTCCCCTTTTATACACACACGTATACAATGTGTATTTACAAGGTCAATCACAAGCATAAACATTCAAAATAATTTAACTGTGTTTTTATGAGTAATGTTATATACACCCCACATATTATGACCAACGGTTGGGTACATCTGTTACTTCCACCTCATTTATGCTTCAGAAATGAATGTCAATCCATTTTAAATAATTAAGTGTGTGCAAAAAGAGAAGCTTGAGCTAATTTTCATCCCCTCCTCTCAAAAATGTCATTATTCCCTTAATGATTACTCCCAGGCCAAGGGTTACATTTGTGGAATTTTACGTAACACGGAGATTTTATCTTGTACAATTTCTGTGAGCAAATTGTGCCATAAGTGCTATAAAATAAAGTTTAAAAAAAAAAACAACCAACAGAAAACCAAGCTAGTTTTTGTTCTCAGAGAGTTTGCATTCTAGTGGGTGAAATGGCACAGGAAGAAATAAAAGTAGCCCTGACTACAAACACATTTTTATAGGGAAGATGAGGGAAAAATTGGCCCAGGAAGAAAGAAATGCAACGGGAGATGAAAGGAGATTTCTACCAGCTGTCTTGCTTGTCATCCAGAAGCAAGACCCAGTGGGCAAGGAGAGGACCTGAGAACTGGAATTCTAAAGCCTCAAGTCCCATCTTGTCTCTATCCTTACTGACCAGCATCATGCCTGGTATATAGTAGGTGACAATAACAGTTTGTTTATGTGCTGTACAGCCTTCAGGATATAACAGTTCCTCAGTCTTAGTTCCTGTTTCCCAAAAGGCAATAATAGAGAATCCATAGGGTTCTTGTGAAGATCAAACAATATATGTGAAAGCGTACATAGTAAGCTCTAAAGTGCTGAGATTATATTGCTTATCATTCTCTAAGGAATTTAAAAATATGAGTCATAGAATATGTAAAACGGTATATCACAATATAAAGGTAACCTTTCCACAGATGGTCCACGGTTGGGTATGGAAAAGAGCAAAACAGCCTTTATTGGCCTCTACCCTTGGCTTCAACCACTCCTCAGTGCTCCCCACCCGCTAGCGGTTAGGAGCTAGCAGACCTTACAAATGTGTTACGGCTCCCTTTTGGTGCCGGGACTTTCCCCAGGAGAATGTAAAGCACAGACGGGGTGGTGCAACAGTGGCTCAGTGGCAGAATTCTCACCTGCCGTGCTGGAGACCTGGGTTCAATTCCTGGAACCTGCCCATGCCAAAAAAAAAAAAAAAAAATGCAGACAACCTTCAAGTTCAAAACAGACCCCAAATTGAAGCCAACAGGTGTCTAGTCTATAGGACCCAGCACAGTAGGTTGAGGGAGGAAGTTTTCTATGGGGCTATCTGTGACTAAATTCCCCTGCTGGGCTGGGCCCCTTTGCAAGGCATAATGGAAGAGCTGGTTTTATATTACCTTTGCTTCCTACATCCTAAGGAAGGAAGCCCAGGTCTGGGAATAAAACACAGCCAGTGCCATAATGGCAGTGATCAAGAGGCAATGAGGAACCTGCTCTCACGGTTTAGATGTCAGAATCACATGCTCAGATAGAACATTTACAGTCCGAGAATAGGAATATTCTGAGTACTAGGGCATTGACCAAACCTTCTGTGTAAATCCTTCAAACAGGCCTTGTAACAATATATCAGCATACCGTATTTCATATGCTAGTCTTTTCATGAGATTCTCATTCTATGGAATGTTACTGACGGTGTAAAGGGAATAAATTACAAACTAAAACAAAAAGGGAGGGATTGGGGATTTTCCTGAAGGGAGGGGGAAAAGAAAATGGAAGTAAGTTGGTCCTCAGTTGAGAATGCAAAACAGGTTAAGCAAAAATAAAGGACTTTATGTGGTGGTCAGTCCATTTTGGCATATTTGAGAGAGAATACTTCATTGGGTATTTGTTGATAGACTTACTGTTTGAAAGTAATCAGTAGTAACCTTCCACACATAAATCGACTTCATCCTAGTGACAGACCATTTTTTTCAAACATATCAATAAATTGTTGGGATTAGAGCAAAAATAAAAAATCAATAAAGCCCTGTGATAGTTTGAAACTACATGTACCCCAGAAAAACATATTCTGAAGCCTAATCCATTCCTGTGAGTGTGAATCCATTGTATGGAGGAAACTTTAATGATGTTACTTCAATTGAGACGTGGCCAACGTCAATTGGAACGGCCTTAAAACTATTGCTGAAGGATTAGACACCAGGAGAGAAAGTCAGAGGGAGAAGCCAGAAATTGAACAGCAACGGAGCCCAGAAAGGAAGGGAGAGACCAGGGGGCGCCACCATGTGCCTTACCTTGTGACAAACCAGTGATTCCCCCGCAGCCCCGAAATGCCACAGTCTTCAGGAAGAAAGCATTGCTTTGACGAAGCCTTGATTTGGACTTTTTTCCAGGCTCAAACCTTGAGCAAATAAATTGTCATTGTATAACCGGCCCCATTTTATGGTATTTGCTTGAGCAGCCAAGGAAACTAAAACAAGCCCCATAAAGCTCAGTGAGCTGCATGATGCATTCCTTATCAACCAGCTAGAAGTTTTTCATGTTCTTTAAAGAATTTCTTCTTCTTCTTATGTATGATATTAATACATATCTAATACATTTATCATTTTGGTGTTCTCCACCACGCCCAGCACACAGCGTTTGTTCCCTTACCAATTTCTTCATCTCTTTCTCCCCTGTGGCATCTGCCTAAACAAATATGTACATGGTACTATGGGACAAAATAGTATGAGTAAAAGGAAATGATTATGAGCAATATAGAGGTCATTTTAAAAGTAGAAAAGTTCACGGGTCACTTCGTTTTCAAAAAGTAGAGTGAGCTACGTTCCTGATGCTATGTAAGCTGTTTCCCTGAAAGTGCTTCTTTCTCTCACTCATCCCTGGCTGCATTTCTCTGCATTCTTTCTCTTCCTGCTCTCCTTTGCTTTCATATGCCTTTTGTTCTTTTCTTTACCACTTCCCCTTTTCTTCTGTTTTTTCCTCTCAACATTGGAACTACTGCTTTAAAGTATGTTTTCTCTCTCCTTTCGCATCGAATCTTCCATGGGAATTCCATATGTGGGTGAACCTCAGTGTGTTTACATGTAAGCAATCCCAGATTCTCACCACAGTGCAGCTTGGAATTTGCATCATAAAGTGAATCACAAAAAAAGCAGATGGCATTTTCCCATAGGAACAACATACTTTGGGGGGTTTTCATTCATAACCAAGAAGTCAGTCTCAAATGAATCATAGACATGACCAACAGTATGTCTTTAAGGTGAAGATACAACAATTATAAACTATTAGAAAATAAAATTACATTCCAAGTCCTAAGAAATAGGTTGTAAGTATTTAATATTTATTGATGATTATATTACAGATTGCTATTATAAAAATGGGCCTCTGGCACAAAAAACAAGACTGTCTTTAATTTGTTCTAAACCTAAAGTACTAAGCATAAAAGCACATACGTAAACATTTGACAATTACATATTTGTTGTTTCTGATCTGAAAGAAAACATAGAGCTCATCAGTTCAACAACGCACTCATTGGTTTTTATTTTACTGATGAAGAAATGAATTCAGTTTTCAATCTTAATGTAGAGAAGGGATAGAGGGAATATTTAAATGTCTCAAGTCCCTTGAAAATCTACTCTTCAATCATTTTAAATACATGAAAATAGTGGTTCCCTTTTTTGATATTGAGGAGTTACTATTCTAATGCCTGTTACTGAAGTCTCCTACAGCTCCAGGATGTATGTTAATCTGAAACAAAGCCACGGGCAAGCCAAGCAAGCTGTTCAAATGCCCGGATATGATAGTTCAGTGTAATTACTTGTTCTCAGTGCTGGTACTGAAGTTACCAATTTCACAACTGCCTGTACTTTTCCTAACTACCTGCAAAAGCTCAAACCCAGAGAAATGCCTTGGCCTAAGAGGGTGTTCCTTTTCATCTAACCCTAGAGGTGAGGGAACCAGGACAAGTTTAAGGGCTGAGTTTAAGACTTTCCAACATGAGTCATTTAGCAATAGTACAATTCCTCTGCCGCTTCCTGAAGTATGTATGCCTATAGACATCAGAACAATCCACTAAAAGAAGCTTTGGGAAGTGAATCAGGTCATAAACACTACTCTTTTGTTCACAAAATGACCACTGATTGTTTTCAAAGTGACTAATCTATGTAAACAACTCTTCTGATGATTTATGACACAACAAAGGAAATCATATATATACAAAGTTAGCATATATGTTGTTATCATATATATATATATATATATATATATCCACACACTTATTTATAATATGTATGTTACTAGCTATGTGTTAGCATGGTTAACACTTAAAACACTGGTAAGTGTTTGGGTGCAGGTGATGGGGCAAACTGCATTCTCCCCCCCCATGCTTTTGTAGATACAAGGCAATATTATATGAAGCAGTGCTGGGTAAAACATGCTGCAAGCGTGCAACAATCAACTGATGGCAATAGGTTACGAAAGAGTGCTCTATGGAATGTATATGTTGTCTATTCTCTGAAATCTTCAAAGGTGTTCTCTGATAGCACATGTATTCTTCTTATTTTTGCAGTAAGGTAGGACATAAATTTCTTCCCTCCTTTTTAGGGGAATGCCTTCTTCAGGGAATGTTACTCAGTGGGACTCTGGTGGATCAAACAATAAAGTTAGATCATAGGACAACTCTAAAAGAAGTTTCATATTCACTTGAGTGTCTCCTTATAAATTAAAACACATGTAGCAAGCTCTTTCTTAGAAGAATGACAGCTAATTAATACAGAAGGAATGAGGGAGTCAGAAAATTTTCTGTGGATATTAAAACTAGAGTGTGTGTGAAAGCCTAAAGTATTTCTCCACATCACCAGTGTTGAGACAAACCAATATGATGTGTCACCTACATGATGCACTGAGAAGGACACAATATCACGTGAGGGCTATTCCTGCCCAAATAAGTCATGACCTTAATTTAATCATGAGGAAACTAAACAAGCCTAAATTGAGGAAAATTCTATACAATGATAGGCATATATACTTTAAAAATATCAAGGAGAAGAAGCAGAAAAAGGTTGTAAAACAATTCCAAATTGAAGAATATAAGAAAGGCATGACAACCAAATACAATATATGATCCTGAATTGGATTCTAATCCAGGGAGAAAAAAAAGAGAACTGTAAAGGATGCTGTTGGGAGGCTGAACAAAATTTAAATATAATATTTTATAAACACTAAATTTCCTTATTTTAATAAATATACTAAGCATACTTTGGTTATAAAAGAGACCGTTCTTTTTCTTAAGAAATAAGTACTTAATTTTTTGAGGTAAGGGGGCATGGTGCCTCCCACTTATTCTCAAATGATTCATTAAAAATGCACATTTCCATTACAAATTTGGGTTAAAGGTATGTGTATGTGTACATATATGTATATACATATCTGTATATGTATGTATATACAGATCTGTATACATATATACATACACTAATATTGAGAGAAATGGGCATACACATATATAAAGGAGTATATTCTTTCAACTTTTCTGAAACTTTGATATTATATAAATATTTTAAAATGAGTAAAAAATATGTGCCAAGATCAGCATCCCAAATTACCAACCATCTCAGTTTTCCCAGTACTGAGGGGTTTCCTAGGATGTGAAATTTCAGCACTCTAAGCTGAAAAGTCCCAGGCAGTGGAGGAGATATGGTTACCCTTTCCCAGCCCCGAGAACAGGTTGAATAGACATGTTAGACATGGAAAAAAGGGGTTTCCTTGCTATTTCATTTGAATGCTAAGAATTTTTTATGCATTTATGGAAGCATAAAACCAATGCAGTAGAATAGTTCCATTAGCATGAAAACAGAAGATATGAATTGTGTTAGTAACATGTTCAGCATGCTGGAGTGATACCGTTAGAGGAAATTATGGAAATCTATATTTACTACATGCCTTCCTTTTAGAGAATGGCATTTAGCTTTTAAATGAGTAAGTTTAATCATCAAAAAAATACAATCAATATGCAAAATTCTTTACTTACTTATAAATAGATTGCTCCCTTATGTGGAAGATTAAAGGGAACTAATTTCCTTCATGCTGCTGTTCAGCATCTAATGAAGGACTTCAATTTATTTCGACTGAGATTGCATCTTAACATTTCATCCAAGGCACAGTACAATAGCTAGCATATATTATACACTGGTTCTAAAGGGAAAACAGATGAATAGTCTAATTGTACTTTCAAAACACTTTAAACAGTTTTGATACTTAAAAAAGTTACTTCACTTTTTGCCAGCAAATAATGCCAACATCCCTTTGATCTAAAATGGAAGGTTTAAAGCGAGATTTTCAGAAACTAATATATATTTCAGTTGAGAGGAGATTTGGAAAATATAGACCAAAATCTCATCATATTATTACCAAAGGTTAAGCATAAACCTCTTTACAAATGTGTGTTAGGCTAAATGTTAAAGGGGAATTCTAAAGGATTTTTCTGCAAGCCTGTCTCATGTATTTGCCCTGAAATTCTCCTTCAAAGCAAGTTCGCATGTAAGCTGTTAAGTTTCGCAAGTGTCTTCACACAAGTAGTTTCTCCCTGCTGACCCACAACTATACTTCTCGGAGACTTTGGAACAAAACTTAAGAAAAAGTCCTCTTTATTTCTCAAATTGTAGTTTTGCTTTTAAAGACACAACATGGAACAGAAGAAAACAATTTTGATTTGGAATCCCAAGGTTTTTGTTGTGTTTTTCTGAATCTTGGTTTCACTGATTATTTATCTTAAGATAGTCCTATGACTTATTTACACACCCAAAACCCAATAAAATATTGCCTACCCACCTCAAAAAGCATGTTGGAAGCTTCAATTGTAGCAATGTACAAGAAAATAATTTGTAGACTTTGCTTATGGTTCTTTTGGATAATTCACATGTTACCCAAATACTGCCCTGATAGTCTTTTATAAGAGTTCTAGCCCCTGTAGCATTTTCATTTCGTTCATCCTAGCTGCATGATAACTATCTCCAAAAATAAAGCTTAGATTACATGCACAACTAAGTACATTGCAATATAGTGGCAAATTGTGATGATTTCCCCTTAGTGAGGAGGACAACAAATGATCCACAACAAGGGATGAACTGGAAACCTTCACAAGTTCCTGGCTTTCTTATGGCAATTCCCACTGACAAGCTCTTTCTTACATTGCAGCAACTCTGGCTCAGCTGGCAACCACCCCCTGGGGTGCTTAATTTTGAAGTGCCAACTAGCAAAGCCTGGTAAAGTGATCCCCTTCATTTGCTACCAGTGGTCCCAATGTATGCGCTGTCGGAAGACTGGTTAGCGTATGCCTCGTAGTTCTCCTAAAGACCTCCCATGTTCCTAGTATTTCCTAGTTCAGTGTCATTGTCTCAGCACCACCCATTGAATTTATTTCCATGAAGCTTACGGGACAGTGTTATTCATAGACCAGTAAGTAGATGAGTGTAGTTTACTGCTCAGCAGCAGTCTGACAAGTGTCACGGAAGATGGTCAGTAGATATCTGGAGAATTGAAACTTTAATGGGTAGTCCATAGCTTGGTCACCTCTGAGCATCCCAAGCTTAACTACACTGAGTACAGTTCTTTAAAAAAATAGGTGAAGACTTGTAAATCTGGGATCCACAAATACATTATCTGGTATCAAGAGAGTTCTGGCAGAATTCTGTGTATTTGTGGCTTTCATTTCAGTAATAATCTCAATCATCTAAGTTTGTTGATTTTTCCTGTTAAAGTGCCAGATAGGAAATATTTTCAGCTTTGTGGTCCATGTAGTCTATGTAACAGTACTGCCTTTATAGAAGCAAAGCAGCCACAGCCAATAACAAAAACAGTTTGACACAACTGTGTTCCAGTAAAACTTTATTTACAGAAATAGTTGAGGACAAGTGCCAAAAGATAAAAGCAATCCAAGTATTCATCAACAGATGAATGGATAAACAAAATGTGGTATATGCATACAATGGGATATTATTCAGTTGTAAGAGGAATGAAGTTTGGTTGCATGTTATAATGCAAATGAACCCTGAAGACATCATGTTGAGTGATACAAGCCAGACACAAAAGGACAAATATTGTATGATCTCACTTACATGAAATAATTAGAATATGTAAATTCTTAGAGTCAGAAACTACAATACAGGTTACCAGGGGCTTGATGGGGTTAGACAATGGGAAGCTAATGCTTATTTGAGACAGAGTTTCTTTTGGTGGTTATTGTAGTTAGTTTAATCAACTTGGCCATATGATAGTACCCAGCTGTTCTGTTGCTGTGGACTTAAATCACCAGCATGTGAAGATCATCTATAGCTGATTACATCAGCAGTGGTCTAAGTAGAGTGTCTTCCACAATGAGTGACACTTAAAAGGTGAAGTTGGAAGAGAGGAAACAGCTCAAAGCTCAGCAGACCAGCACACCTCACCCCAGCATTCAGAGCCAGCTCAGACCCAGATGTATGGAGATGCAGAAAGGAAGCATGCTGGGAAAAGCTGTTTGAACCCAGAAGCCAGGAGTGAAGCCCAGCAGATGTTGCCGTGTGTCTTCCCATGCGACAGAAAAAGCCAGAGAAAAGCCAGCTGCCTCTCTTCCAAAAAACTGTAAATCTGTAACTAAATAAATCCCCTTTATAATAGCCAGTCCATTTCTAATGTATTGCATTCTGGCAGCATTAACAAACTATAACAGTGGTGATGGAAAATCTTTGGTAATGGATGGTATGATGGTAGCACAACATTGTAATTAACTGAATAATATCCCATTGTAATTAATTAAGTAATTAACACCACTGAATTATGTTTGAAAGTGGTTAAAACGAGACATTTTTTGTGGCATATATGTTACCAGAATAAAATTTTTAAAAGGCTTAGAACTGTAAAACTCAAAGAGTGAAACCTAATATAAACTATGGAATACAACTGACAGTATAATTAAAATATTATTTCCTCAGTTGTACAAAAGGTATCACACTAATGCAAAATGTTAATAGCTGCACATGAGAGGGAGGTATAGGGAACTCTGTACTTACTGCATGGTTTTTCTGTAAATCTACAACTTCTCTAATTAAAAGATGAAGAAAAAATAAACTAAATAAAGAAAAAACATAAATGAGGGGCCAGAATTGGTCCACGGGCTATAGTTTGATGACCCCTGATGTAAATGAACTGCTTACATCAATGCCATGTGAGTCCTATATCCAGATTTAGAGGGTTTTGTTTTTGTTTTTGTTTTTTGTTGTTGCTGTTGTTTTATGTGAGGGTGCCAAAGGAAGACCGAGTAGCATCAGGGCCCAGTGTGTGAACAAAACTTTCAGAGTGGTTCAGGAAGAGTAAGGTCATGGTAGAAAGGGTTCATCCCAAGGAACATGGCCTTGTAGTCATGCCAAACTCCTGTGCTGTGTGAGGGATTGAGGGCTTACAGTATGTTCACTATTAAAAAGAAAAAATTAACCAAAGTATTCTGTTTTCCCCAAATGCTACAGCATATTTGCTCTGTGTGGCTAGCTCTTTCCCTGCCCTTGGATGTCATCCCACAGAAGCTCTATAACTAACAAAATTCCTCCAGGCACTCCAACCCATAAAACAATTCCGGTTCAGTAATTTGTATGTGCAGTTTAAAGTAGTAATAAAAACTCCAGTCTTTTTCTAGGGTAAATCTTCTCTCCTTGTATTAATCAGGGAAGACCCAGTTGTGCTGTGCTAACAGGCAAACCCAAAGCAACTTTTGATTTTTTTTTCTCGATCATCTTAGTCTTTTTGCAACCAGGTAGAAATAATTCTCCTGTGCAGTAGCTGAGTAATCAAAGCTACTTTGCATTTGAGACTTTGCCGTTCCAACATGAGGACTGTTTGTGACTGTGGAAGATGGAGAATGAGGAGTCATACGAGGCTTCCTTCTCTTGGAAATTATGGCCTAGAAGGGTCATTTCCATTTCCATTTCGTTGGCTATAAGTAGTCACATGCCCCACCTAATTAAAAGGGGCTGGGAAGTTCAAGTGTTACATGATAACAAAAATCTTGAGGGAACAAAAATCTTGAGGGGTTCCCCGTGAAACAACCAACCAGATCTTTCTAAAGTGAAGACCACCATTTTGAAAGCCATGCCTGCACATAGCTCCCAATCAGGTTTTAGTGCCTACATCTTACACATAAACAGGCTCTGAGGACATCTAGGCATTAAAAAAAAAAACAAAACTTCTACAATAAAGAAACAGAAAAAAAGGAACTTAGGGAAATTACAACAACACATAAAAAAAGTCATTAAAAATAAATTCTAGGGGGCCACAGTGGCTCAGCAGGCAGAGTTCTTTCCTGCCATGCCGGAGACCTGGGTTTGCTTCCTAGTGCCTACCCATGCAAAAAAAGGAAAAATTCTATAATATTCTCAGAATGATAAGCAAAAATATTTCATCCACTAAACAAGAGTAGAGATCTATCTTTAAAAATTCAGAAGAAAAAAATCATAAATAAAAAATATATAAAAAGTGAGTAGAAGGCTCAGTCATCAAAATTAAGTAAATCTCCCAGGAGATTGAAAATAGAAAAAACAAGAACATCAGAGAATCAGCATGGGTTTTTTTTTTTCTGTTAGAATTTGATTAGGCTGAGAGTAAACTACCAAGAAACAGTGGCTTGAACAAGATATTTCTTCTTCCCACATATAAAAGAAATCTAGATATAGACCTCCATGATGGTGTTGTGAGTTTTCAATGAATCCATGTCCCAGTGTCTTTAGATCGTTCAGTCCACCAACTTTAGCACATGGCTTCCATCCTCCAGGCCACTTTACAGTTACATTACAGTCTCTGCAGCTTCCACCATTATTTTTCCTATTCCAGGAGGGAAGAAGGGGAATGAACAGACAAAAGATGTTTGCTGGCTGATTCTGTTTCTTTCTCAAAGGAAAAAATTCCCACCCAATAACCAAAATTACTTCCAGTTTTCAGACTTTACTCATATGCCCACCTCTTTCTGCAAAGAATGTTGGGTTTTATGGCTGATTTAAAAACCCAATAGAGATCAGCTTCCCACACCAGTAAGAAAGAAGGAGAAAAAATATTGCGGAGTCAACTTCCCGAAGGTCCAATATTCAATAAATTTCAGAAAAAGAAATGGAAAAGTAGACAGATGCAGATCCAAAGAAATAACAGAAAATTGTTTTGCAGAAACAGAAGAGTGCAATTTTCTAGATGGAATGTGCCCACAAATTGCCTAGCATGTTGAAATTACAAAATTATGAAATTTCACAATACTGAATATAAAGAAATGTTTCTTTAAAGCTTCAGGGAGAGATAAACAATAGAACAAAATAAAAATTTAAAGTCCATGTAAGGCTCTGTATTCATAATATAATCAGACATTTCAACAGCAAAACTGGAAAAAATGGGGTCATAGCTTCAGAATCCTGTAGGAAAGCAATTTCAAACTAGAATGCTATACCTAGCTAAAATAGTAAATATTTATGAGTATAAATTAGACATTTTTAGACATGCAACATCTTACAGACCACGCACTCTAATTCAGAAGGCTACGAGAGGAGACCATTCACCTAAGTGAGGATGTCCACTAAGAAAGAGGAAGACGTGCAAAAATTGGGATTTGAAACAAGAGTGAGGCAAGGGAATTCTAGGGCAATGATGAAGAGTGACCCCAGGATCATAGCATGCAGCTGGTAGCAAGAACCAAGACAAATACACTGCCAGAGGAGGGTATTTTAACATGAAAAGAAATTTGAGTGATTTATGGTCATTCTTCAATGATTATTTATATTGTTCTAATAATGTAAACACTGATTACAAACTTAACCAAAGATTATGCTTTAGATCAGGTGAGGTTGAGGGGAGCAAGTCCGTGCATTTATGTGTGCATGTGTCAAGATAATATGTAAAATGGAAAAAATAAAGAAATAGCAAGATGAAAATATTATTTGTCCCTATGGAAATAAGTAACAGAAGAAAACACTAAAAGCCTCAAGAGTATTTAGGTGGTAGGTGGACTCTAAGGTGATCCCCATGAGTCCTGCTTCCTGGTGTTCACTCACTTGTGTAACCCACACCCTATAGTATGGGCAAGACCTGCGACATGCTTCCAGCCAATGGACTGTGGCAAAGGGGATAGGCTGCATGTGATAAAGTGTACGTGATGATGTTACCTAAATTGTAACGACCAGCTTTCCCTTGTTGGCTCTCAGGAAGCAAATGGTCACACTGGGAAGGCCCACATGGCAAGGAATAGGGGGCAGTCTCCAGCTCACAGCTACCATGAAACTGAAGCATTCCTCCGACAATCCCTAAGGAACTCAATGATGCTAACAGCCATGTGAGTTTACAAGTGAATTCTTCCCTGGTCGAGTCTGCAAATGAGAACCCAGCCCTGGCCAACATCTTGATGTAGCCTTGGGAGACCCTAAATACAGGACTCAACTAAGCCAAACCTGGACTTCTACTCACCAGCATTGTGAAATAAAAAGTGTATGTTGTTTTAAGCTGCTAAATTTGTAGTACAGTTATTACACAGCAATACAAAACTAACACAGTTAGCCACTGGGGAGCAGAAATTGGGGTGGAAAAGAAGTGGAGCAGAAAAATATTGTTCTTCATTAAAAGTCATGTAGAACTATTTAACTTTTAAAACTTTATACTTAATTATTAGGCTAATAACTTTTTAAAGGAATACTTTTACATGGTGCCCATAATAGGTCAGCAAATTGGACCTTTGGAAACCAAAATTTAAAAAGATTAGGGAAAAACTTATGTATGACTATATAAGCCTTTAGAGTTTCTAAGTGGTTTTTAAAGCCTTCATTTGCGCCTTACCATAAGCTAGTGAGGCAGGGTTTGTAAGTCCCATGTCACTGACAGTAAACAGAGACTCAGAGATTAATTTTCCCAAACTCAATCTGCTAGAAAACGTTAGAAGTAGCATTTTAACTCAATTCTGCCTCACTCCAAACTGCAGCTTCTATACTATCCCATTTTGTCTTCTGACAATGCAGTCTTATTTTATGTATTATCTCCTGAATTGGAGTATAACTTTATCAGAAAAATAGTATGTTTTGTGTTTCTGTTTTACCGAAAGACAAAAACGTGATGAAAAATGAACCAGTTATTCAGCCTTCAATTAAGGGGCCTGCTGACCTGCTTTCACTGACTCTGAGTCTCCCAATCTTTGCCACAGTATTAAGGTAGGTCCACATGCTACAGATATTTAGCTGCAGTGGCCAGCTCCTGTTTTTTGCTTGCCATGATCTTGTCTGTCTGGTATTGAGCCCTATTGAACTTACAGGAAATTGTCTGTCTTCTATCCCACTCCAGGGTCCAGGTGTGAAAGTATCTAGTCTTGAACCATCAGCATATTCCATCCTCTTGACTTTGTCATTGTTTCAGCAATGGGCACATGGCAAAAGCCAATTCAATAAAGCAGAGGCTGTAAAAACATTATTGGGAAAATGAGCTATTTTCGCTTAGGTTCTTCACTCAGTGGTAAATCAAAAGATGTTGGTGACAATCTTACCATCCAGAAAGAAAATGCCTACCTGAGAATGAAACCCACAGAGAGGAAAGCAAAGCAGTATGAAGGAATCAGATGTACTCCTTATAACCACATGAGAATCTAGATGCAGCTGTACTTAGAATTACAGACGCCCTGGGCTTTTCTGTTGCATAAACCAGCAAGTTCCCTTTTTTGCTTAAGTTTCAGGGGCTTTCATTACTTTCATTACTTATTTATTATATATAATTAATAAATTATATATGCCATTATATAGCTACAGTCATAATATGTATGCACAAAACATAAATATTATATCATAGGGCTTTGCTATTCATAATAATATTTCTTTATAATGCCTAATATATGCTAGATTGTCTCCCTACTAGGACCTTGAAATAAATTGTCACATTCAATCCTCACAGTAGTTTTAGTGATTAGAAAATTAAGACTTGGATTTGTTTATCATCATCATCATCATCATCACCATCTTAACAAAAGTTTCAAGATACAAAAGAATCAAGAACAAAGACAGTAGTATATTCAATTGCAATGTTCCAAGTTCTGCCTGTGGAGAGGTGTTAATTGAGATGCATGGATCAAATTTAAACCAGTAAAAAATGTTTATACAAGCTAAAAGCACAAGAAATAAGCATTCTATTAGTTTGCTCTGTCTCATTTGATGTTCCTAATTTCTATTACAATTGCATTAAACTTTAAACATATTTTCCCATTACTATATTCTGTTTTTATAATGAAATCCAAAGCTGATGAAGCCCAAAACTGGTTAAGTCCTAGAGCTTGCTTTACCCTTTTAGAAACTCTTTGTATTTCATTGAACCACTATGTTTTTTCCTAACTGACTCAGTTATGTGAGTAATATTACTTTAACAGGCACCTTTGAGAAAAGTTCTCATTAGTGTATGTTTCCTTCTTGAACAATTGGAATTTTTTAAATTAGATCTTCAGTAGTATCAGTGAATTGTGGTATTTTTCAAGGCCAATACTCTGCTGAGCCCTACTGCACTGACTCAGACAACTTGTAGCCTTACTTCAGGGCACAGTTGGCTAAAATGGTCAATTTCATAAATTCATTTCTTTGTAGTCATATGGTGGCCATATAAACCCATCGGAACAGATATTCCACCAACTTTAGATGAGTTCTGTAACCCTGAGGGATTGATATTTTCCCAGTGATCATGGGAAACAGAAAAGAACAAATTTAGCAGTTAAGCAAAGACATATGTCTCAGGGCACACTAACCATTCCATGCTCTTTTTCCTATTGAATGCAGCCCATCCGGACAAAAATAATTGCCTAAGATAATCTGGTTATGTTTCATTGGAGATGTTAGATTAATACAATTTGCCTAAACTTTAGAATTCAACCTTCTACTTTTTCCCTCTGAGCATCTATTTCTCCCTGAAATACTCATGGCCTACAAAGCAGAAGTTAGTCCAAGCCCTAAATTTGATTCCTTTGCATTGATTTAATCAGCAAGTTGGAAATGTCAGGATTGTTTTATGAAATTATCTATGATTAATAAAAGATCTACTTGCTACTATTAGCTATCAATTTATTTTTATTAGTATTTCATCAGTTTTGTTCCTTTTTTAAAAAAAATTTACTTGGAAATGGAAGAAAAGCAGAGGGAAAATAAACTACTTTAATATATAAAGTCGGGGTTTAGTCTAACTCTCTCATTTAGGACATATTTGAAACTAATTAACTATTCACGCTGCAAAACCCTAAATATCAGGCGTTAAGATACTAATAATAAGAAAGAAGCTAGGAAAATAAAGTATCTTTTCTCCCTCCTTTGGGAATGAGGCCATGTCTTGTCCTTTCTTCCATTTTTTCACCTATAAGGATTGGGCATGGAATTTCTACTACATATAGCTACTCAATGATGAAATTAATCAAAGTCCAGAGCAAAGAAGAATATTTTCTAACTTTCTTGAAGAAAAAAAAGAAAAGATTATTTTATAGTTCAATATTTGGCTTTGTAAAATGTCCTCTGAAATCCAGAACTCACTAAAAATCAAATATCTTCACTAGATCCATTGCCCATAAAACTGCTGTGAAATCATAATTAGATAAGTCAAGGTCTACTCAGAAGAAGAACTAGAACAAGTAGTTCTACAGAGGAAATTAACATAGGGAATTAGTTACAAAGGAATAGAAAGAGCTAAAAAGATAGATAGTCAGGAAATGATCAGGACATCCAGAGATTCTCATTATCCAAATCTACACCTAATGCTATAGAAACAAAGGAGGTGAAGCTACTAAGGGCCAAAATCCAGAGCATCCAGCAGCTGCTGGAACCACAAAGGAGTAACCATGGAAGCCAGGTCCAGTTGAGAACAGAGATCATGAGAGTGACCTGCCTAACAGGAATTAGAACCCCAGAGAGAAAATGTGGAAAGAGAGCTAAAATCATGGAGGAGACTCAGCTTCTGCTAGAAGCAGAGAAGACAAGAGAGTAAGCAAGAAGTACCCTGGCTGTTCTCCTTCAGCCTTCCTATTTCCCAGCTGTCCCTCCCACTGGCCATATCTATACCGAAACGAATTGACAAAGGGGGTCTGGAAAACTAAATTTGCAAGTTCAGGGACCCAAGACACTGAGCAGAAGAGTAGGGTATAGAGCTATTCTCGGAGTGAAATAATGAGGATTTGAGGGTATTTGGTGGGATATACAGAAGTTTGAACTTGGAAAAAGGTAAGAAATGTAGGTTAGAAAGCTCTGCAAAGCCTCTACGGTAACATGTTATGACAGGCTCTTTGGAAATATTCCCATTATTAGTGTTTGTATTAGCTTTTATAGCAAAGAACAAAAGTCTCAGGTATGTTTTTAAAATAACTATGAGCTCTTGAATCAGTAGGAAATCATGTTTATGAAATTGTTGTCAAATGCCATTTCTTGTTTGAACAACAACCACTTACTGAATGCTTATCATGTGCCAGGCTCAGTGCTATACATGCACTTTCTTATTTCATTCTCACATGATGAAGTTGATACTAGCATCTTCAATTTTGAAAAGAAAGAGCAAAGACTTAAAGAAGTTAAGCAATTATCAGGTCTCAGTGGTGAAGAGTGGGAGAGTCCCTATTTAAACCCAGGTTTCCTGATCCAAGCTCTATTATTGACCACTGTGCCATCTCCTGCCCCGGTCAAGGATGGCAGAATGAAGTTTCGTTATATGTTATTCATAATCTCTCCTTTGGAGCAGATGGCTTTCTCCGCCATAAAACTGTCTCACAAAAATGATGGTTAAAATTAAATAGGTGTCTTCTTTCTAATGCACTTATTGAAGGTAAAATCACTCTTGCTTATATAATCAATTATATTTTAGTTATACTTTTATGTGCACTTTTTTGCTGTCTCTTTAGTCACCTGGAACCACTCTGGTCAGTAGTGGCTGGCTAAGAGGATAGGAACACCCATTTATAAACAACGTGTGATGTGCAAGGACAATGTGAATTCTGGCATTTTTACTTTATATTGAATTACAGAAGTATTTGGTTTAAGCCACAAAGGGCCGGCTTAAATTATTAATTGATCAATGACATTCTGCTACACTATGTAAGGTGTTTGTGTGAGCCACAGGATAGAGTGCAGCACACTATTCCAGAACTCTTTCAGAATTTTATAAACCTATAGCATTCTAGAACCCCATTTTTTTACAGAATTATAAGATAAATGTACCCAGAATTATAAGATAAATGCTTTATTCTAATGAAATTTAATTATTATATATTCCTGTAAAATGCTACACAGTTTATACTGGACATGTATCTCAAGGAAATGTAACATACACACACACCCAGAGGAATATCATTCTTCAGTTGCATTCTTTAGGCACCATGAAAATATTTTTTTTATGTCCATTCAAAGCTAGCATGGCATTGGCTAAAGAGCATTAGTCTGGAATTTGTGTCCCATCTGTGCTCCTTTGCTCAGAAACCTCAGCAATGCCACATAACATCTTGTTCACAGCTGTTTCTCTATAATGCGGGACACTTACTTCCTGCTTTTCTTACTCCAAATAAATGTGGGTTTAAAATGAGACGGTAGATTTTTGACTAGTGCATTTCCTAATATAACTTATGTGGACAGCTTAATTGAACACCACAGTACACGGAACCTTGAGTAGGGCATGAGATTTTGTAGGTTTGTCCTGAGTGATGCCCCAACAAATCCCAGAGTGATTTGAACAGTCAGTTTAAAAGTATTTGCAAAGTCCCCTTGGGGGAATGGTGAGAAAGGGGGAAAATTCAGCTTCCCCAAGTGGAGAATTCTTGATATTCTCACAAGCAGTGGGGACAACCAAAGCAATAGGCGAGCCCCCAATCTTGGGGTTTGTTCATATGAAACTTAACCCCGCAAGGATAGGCTAAGCCTACTTAAAATTAGGCCTAATGGGCAGGCCGTGATGGCTCAGTGGGCAGAGTTCTCGCCTGCCATGCCGAAGACCTGGGTTCAATTCCCAGTGCCTGCCCATGCAAAAAAAATTAGGCCTAAGAGTCAACCCCAAGAGCACCTCTTTCGTTGCTCAGATGTGGCCTCTCTCTCTCAGCCAACACAAGCAAACTCACTGCCGTCCCCCTTTCTACGTGGGACATGAGTCCCAGGAATCAGGACCTTCCTGGCAATATGGGACAGAAATCCTAGAATGAGCTGGGACTCAACATCAAGGGATTGAGAAAACCTTCTCGACCAAAAGGGGGAAGAGTGAAATGAGACAAAATTAAGTGTCAGTGGCTGAGAGATTCCAAACGGAGTCAAGTGGTTATCCTGGAGGTTATTCTTACATATAATATTGATACCACCTTTTTAGTTAAGGTGTAATCGAAAGGCTGGAGGGAAATGCCTGAAAATATAGAGCTGTGGTCCAGTAGCCATGTTTCTTAAAGAAGAAAATTATAAAGATATAGCTTTTGCAGTGTGACTGTGTGATTGTGAAAACCTTGTTTCTGATGCCCCTTTTATCTACCTTATCGACAGACAAGTAAAACATATGGATTAAAAATAATTAAATAATAGGGGGAACAAATGTTAAAATAAATTTAGTAGATTGAAATGCTAGTGATCTATGAAAGGGAGGGGTAAAGGGTATAGTATATATGAATTTTTTTCTGTTGTCTTTTTATTTCTTTTTCTGAATTGATGCAAATGTTCTAAGAAATCATCATGATGATGAATATACAACTATGTGATGATATTGTGAATTACTGATTATATATGTAGAAAGGAATGATCATATGGTAAGAATGTTTGTGTTTGTATGTTGATATGTTTAATAAATAAAATAAATTAATTTTAAAAAATGAGATGGTAGATATTGGCAGTGTGATGGTGGCTCAGTGGCAGAGTTCTTGCCTGCCATGCCAGAGACCCAGGTTCACTTCCTGGTGCCTGCCCACATGAAAAAAAAAAAAGAGAGAGAGATGGTAGATCTTAAATACCTTACAAAATGTAAGCGTCTATACACATTGAAGTTATCATAAAAACTCTTCTCAGTTGCTGTTTCCTGGACTATATATAAATACACATATGCTATAGGTACATTCATATACACACCCACATACACCCGAGGCCCAAGCCCTAAGAGTCATATCATATATGTGATGCCCACTGAGCACTTTTGTATGGTTTTAGGTGTGGCTCATGAGGGATGCTGGAAGAGTGGGAAGGAAGACCCATTGGTCTGAGAGATTAGAATGAGAGCCAGGCTATCTTTACTGGCAAGCTCTCTTGGTAAGTTGAACAAGTAGAGATAAAAGGTAGAATGGCATGCTATTCACTGCAGGATAGATATTTGTGACAGAAAATCAAACCAGTTCATCAAGTTGTATCCTGGTGTTCTAGTTTGCCAGCTGCTGGAATGCAATATACCAGAATCAGAATGGCTTTTAAAAAGGGGAGTTTAATAAGTTGCTAGTTTACAGTTCTAAGGCCGAGAAAATGTCCCAGTTAAAGAAAATCTATAGAAATGTCCAATCTAAGGCATCCAGGGAAAGATACCTTGGTTCAAGAAGGCCAATGAAGTTCAGGGTCTCTCTCTCATCCGAGAAGGCACATGGTGAACACAGTCAGGGTTCTCTCTCATCTGGAAGGGCACATGGCGAGCACAGCATCATCTGCTAGCTTTCTCTCCTGGCTTTCTGTTTCATGAAGCTCCCTGGGAGGCGTTTTCCTTCTTCATCTCCAAAGCGCTAACTGATGGACTCTCTGCTTCATGGTGCTGCAGCATTCTCT
The DNA here is from genome assembly GCA_004026745.1 of Myrmecophaga tridactyla. Classification (NCBI taxonomy): domain Eukaryota; kingdom Metazoa; phylum Chordata; class Mammalia; order Pilosa; family Myrmecophagidae; genus Myrmecophaga; species Myrmecophaga tridactyla. The sequence continues at coordinate 50,700 of PVIY010009640.1, forward strand.
GCTCTCTCTGAATCTCCTTCATTCTCCAAAATGTTTCCTCTTTTATAGGACTCCAGAAACTTATCAAGACCCACCCAAATGGGTGGAGACATGTCATCACCTAATCCAGTTTAACACTCTTGATTAAATCACATCTCCAGGGAAATGATCTGATTACAGTTTCAAGCATACAGTATTGAATAGGGATTATTCTACCTTTATGAAATGGGATTTTGATTAAAACATGGCTTTTCTATGGTACATACATCCTTTCAAACCAGCACACCTGGTCTCCTAAAGATTTTGCTTTGTGAGACAGGAAAAACACAACATCTTATCCCTGTTTAGAAGAGTATGAGATAGTATTTTCCATTCTTCATAAAAACAATTAACTATAGCTTTCTCATGATTGCCATCTAGAAAAATATTAAGGAATATGAAAAATCATTATAAAGAACAATCACATCTTCACTATTATTTTAAATAATACTTGTCTATACATGAGAATTCCAACTATGCAAAATGGAAAAATGTGAAATTTTCAATTTGGGGGATTTAATTCCAGCCAACTTATTTTCTTTTATAGCCAAAACGAAAGCTTAAAATGCCATATCCCTGCTTTTGAAATATTTGACTATCTTTTCTGTAGCTATTGCCAAACAACTTTATTATTGCTAATTTTACTTGTTTCTTAGGTTTTTTTTCTTAGTTAGATTTGCTGGCTGTCTCTGTTTTGGAAACTACTTTAAATTCCAATCCACTGGGAACTCTTCTGAGGAAAGATAGTCAAAAATGGCTTTATTCGTTTGTTTAATGGTTATCTGGAACAGTAGCCCAGGCTGTCTCCTTTATCCCATAGAGCAAGCTGTCCCAACTTCCTGTAGGGTGAGGGCTGGCTCTCCATGCCCAGGCTTGTAAATCCCACAAGGACACTTCTACCATTGCAAGGGTCAGAGCAGCTACAGGGGCCACCCAAATTCAAGAAGTGGGAAAATAGGCTCTGACTCTTGATAGGAGATGCAGCAATTTCATTGCAAAGAGGCCTGGATACAGGGAGATATGATTCACCAGAGGCTTTTAGTGTAACAATCGAACCACAGTCTAGATATAAAACTAATTTTTCAGAGTATTGACTATAACAATAATTAATGTTTATTGAGAAATCTGTATGTCATGCAATTTTTCCAAATATTAACAAATATTAATTTTCAGACAAATCTCTGAGTATTATTATTTTCATAATTTTACATATGAGGAAACAAGATCACACAGCATTAGAACAATGTATTAACTGCTTCAATAATTAAATAGTATGATCCTGATTAAGAGTAGACAGACAGAATTTGTATAAAATAGAATCCAGAGTTAATCCCAACTATAGGAGGCACTTCAACCTAATATAAAGCAGGCATTTCAGATTACCAAGAGAAAAATGTACTAATGCAACAAATTATTTGGCAGTTATTTAACTAAATGAGTTATAAACCGATGAGTTAGCTACTTGGAGAAAAAATAAGCATTTCATACACATCTCGCACACCAATGTGAAATCCAAATAGATTGAAGACATAATTATATAATTATAATATATAATATATAATTGTATAAATATTAAATATAAATATTAAAATCATAGAAGTAGTAGAATAAGGTATGAGCAAATATTTTTAAAATCTTATAGCTACCAAGCCCATTTAGATATCACAAAATCTTAGGGTAAGAGGGGCTGTGAAAATCAGAAACACAAAAAAAATCATAGATTTTATCACATAGAAATAACAATAGCTAATAGTCATCAAGAACGTATAAGCAATATATAAATGTTTTACATATATTATAACATTTAACCTTCACACAATTTCTATGAGATAGGTGCTATTATTATTTGTAATCCACATCTGAGGAAGCTGAAACATAAAGTTGCTTATTGTCTATAGTTAAACAGCTTATTAGTGAACAAACCAGGATTGGAACCCCAACATCCTAATTCCATAGACTGTCCTCTGCCATAAAAATAAATGAAAAATAGGCCGAAAAAGAAAAGCATACAGTAAATTTGAAGACATTTTAAAAAGGGAAAGGAATTTATAATAGAGATAACAGATCAGATTAATATGACAAATGACAAAGGGTGCTAACAAATAAGAAAAACCTAAAGAGAAAAAAAAATGGACAAAGAACAGAAATGGGAAATTGACATAAGAAAAGACATGTAAACATTCAATAAATATCAGAAAACATGTTTAACAGCAGTAGTGATCAAATAAATGCAAACAAAAACAGGAATAAATTATCAGCACCAATTATTAGCCTGGGAAACAAAAGAAATGAATAATGCCCATAAATAATGCTTATGAAAATAAGGGGAAATGGATACACATTTGCCTCCATGGAGGGGGTACAAATTAAAGGTGATTTGACAAAATATTCCCAAAGTCAAAATGATCATACCCTGAAAACTGGTAATATTTCCTATAGAAATTTATCCTGAAGAGATATCTAAACAAATTTGTTAAGATGAACATTTATTACATTGTTGTTTATAAATGAAAAAAAAAGGAGGGGGGATCCATTGTAACATTTCTAAATAAGGGACTGGATGATAAATTTTAGAACAACAATCTCATACAATGCAATCCTGTGCAGGCATTAAAATGGATGATGTAAATCTAGTCATATTAACTCAAAAGATTTATGCACTATATTAAATAGAAAAAGGCAGGCTGTAAAATATTCTGTAGTACGTGACCTCAATTAAAAATTGCATGATAAAATACATTGAGAAGGTCTGAAAGTATATTCACATTGAGGTAAACAGTGATTGTAGCTGGGTGTTGAAATACAGAGGAATTGATTTTTTATTCTGTATTCCTCTATGCATTATATAAATTTTTTACAAGGGGGAGCATTCTTTTTGTAAAATAGAAAGTCTGGATTTCTAGTTGTAGTAGCCTGAAAATATTTGAGAATACCCACCCCCGCCCCTCCAAAAAATTTCTAAAACTGGACGAAATTGTCAAAAACAAACATTCCAGGGCTGTAAACCGTGAACCAGTGGCAAGCTGCAAATTGAGAAGAACTTACACATGAAAAATTACTACTGTTTTGTGTAAGAGCAGTGGGACACTGGACCCTTCGTGCCTGGTCCTGCTTCCTCCACACCAGCCAACTCAGTTGGCCTGGTAACTTTGTGAGGGTGGGGCTGGCCATGAAAGCAAGTAGCTTTCTGACCAGAGGCGTGGACGTGCTGAAGTAGAGGGTGACAACTTATGGATGTCAGGGTTGTCGGCAAAAAAGGCAAACACATTAGAAAATGAATGAATCACGAAAACCTGATGCTCTACTAACCTGAGCTTGAAAGAAGTCCCTAAAAATGACCAAGTCACTACACTGGATAAAATTGCAATAAAATTTAGCACTGTATGGTTGGGTTTATAATCTGTATAGTTATAATGCATTTAACAATGATAGCATGAAGTCAGGAGCAAAGAGATTTTATTATAATTCAGTATTAACTTGACCTAGATTGTGATAGTTAAGATGTGTAATGTATCTCTAGGGCAACCATTAAGAAAATAACTCTATTATAGAGTTTAGAAAGAGAGAGAGGAGAGTCCCAGTTCCATTTCTGAAAGGGTAGCATGAAATGTTCTACAGGCCCACTCCCCGCAAAACAAGTATAGTAAGTGAAAAATATTATTATAATTTAAAGTCTCTGGAAATGATAAATTTTCCTTAGGGCTTATAGCAAATGAAGAAACATTTAGTCAAGAAAATCTATTTAAACTTGAGAAGAACGGAAAGAATCTGTGGCACTTGAGTCATGCCCTGTTCCCTTCCCCGTCTCCCTGTTTCCTCAGCTCAACATGACAGACTCTCCATTTTGGACAAATGTGTTGAAAAAGATGGACTCTCTCTCACCTCAGCTCCCGCTCAAGTCATATAGTATCTCACTAGAAATAGCAGCCTTCCAGTATTACATCCCCACAACTCAGATTTGCAAGGTTAAATTCTTAATGAGTTAATTTATCAGCCTCTTCCTCTCAATCTTCCCTGGTTGCCACATAATGCACCCCTGGACTCTGGAGTTTATAAACAATTGATTTAGGCAGCTCCTGCCTGTTCAGTGGTTGTTTAGGTACTTATTTCTGGAGACCCTACTCCTCCATCCTCCCACAATCCTCTGTTCTAAAATTAGCTATGTTAAGAGGAACTATTTTTCCTTAGAGTGTCAAGGAATTTGAACAGAATACAGATTTCACAATAAGAAATAAAATTTATAGACTGGTAATTAAAATTAAAAGCATAAATCCAAAGGATACTGATTGTCACCGTAACCCATGAAACCAAGATCCTAGGTTAGGAAATAGGTTTCTCCATTGAATTGTTTGAATGTGACTAATATGAAACACCTTAAGTAGGTCCTATTTTATTTAAGTTTTTCACACAAGGAAAAGTTTTTAGGTGTAAAGTTCTAACACTTTTATCAAGGTCAAATAAATTTATTATATTGATAAGTAGAAAAAAAAGTTCTTAATGGATGGAAGCTGAGAGGTCACAGGCTTATTTCCTCCACCCAGCTTCCACTCATAGGCCCAGGCCTTACAGGCTGCAGTTACAGGGGCTCTGATTACCCTGGACCCAGTTTGCTGCCAGAAGGAGATTTTATGTCACAGAGGCAAGCTGAGAATACCAGAGACTACCACTCCTGCCTAGCATCCAAAGCAGTGAGTGGGCTGAGATTTTCCCAGAGCAGAGGCAGGCTGTATCAGCCAGAGTTCTCTGCAGAAACGGAACCTAGATAGATAAATAGATGATAGAGATAGATAGATAGATAGATAGATAGATAGATAGATAGATAGATAGATAGGTAGATAGATAGATAGATAGATAGATAGATAGATAGATAGATAGGTAGGTAGGTAGGTAGGTAGGTAGGTAGGTAGGTAGGTAGGTAGGTAGGTAGGTAGGTAGGTAGGTAGGTAGGTAGGTAGATGAGATAGACAGACAGATAGATTAGATAGATAGGCAGGCACGTGTGTGTGTGTGTGTGTGTGTATGTGTGTGTGTACAGAGAGACTTTAAGGAATGAACTCAAGATTGTAGGGGCTTGCAAGCCTGCCTTGTATGTATGGCAGGCCAGCAGGCTGGATACTCAAACTAGAGTTGATGTTGTAGCCTTAAGGCAAAATTTTTTCTTCATCTTTGGGAAACCTCAGTTTTGGCTGTTACCTTAAGATCTTCCATTGATTGTTTAAGTCCCTCCCATATTTGGGGGGCAATCTCCTTTACATAAAGTAAACTGGTAAAATTTAACCACATTTACAGAACACTTTCATAGTAACACCTAAATTAGTGTTTGATTAATTAACTGGGTAATACAGCTTAGCCACATTGGTATATAAGACTAACCATCACCCAGTCCATAAGGACATATGGCACCAGTGTTCTCCCCAAAGAAATTGACTTTATTTGAAACAGAACAAGAGAATGTTTCAATCTAAGAAACCATGCTCTGCTCTCAGAAACCTTGGTGATTTGGGTGGTAATCATATGAGAGAAAGCTAGTAGCTCTATGAGACCAACAAGCTAAACTGTAAGCCAGCTACTTTGCTAGAGAGAACCAATGAACCAGATAGCTAAGGAGAGTGAGCTCCATCGGTATCTGTCTCTGTTAGATGAGCAGGCATGAATAAATCTCAAAAATATTGATAGAAAAGAGAAAATTTGAAAATTAGATACACTGTTTTGCCAATAATTTTCAATTTTATAGATATATATGTAACAAAGTATATGTAAAGTAAAAGTAAATATATGGTAAGGTATATACAGTAAAATGAAATAGCAAAATATGTACTAAGTATTTATCATCCATCAATAACTATATTAAGCTAACCATGAGTTTATACTCATGTCTCCATTTCTAATTGAATAACGCAGGGTTCATTCTGGCCTTCTGCCTTGCTTATCTGTAATGGTCAGTTGATTTTTAACAAGAGTAACAAGATGATTCAATGGGGAAATGAATCTTTTCAACAAATAGTGCTGCAACAATTAGATATCCATATGCAAAAAGAAAAATGAACTTAGATTCTTACGTCTCACCATTACAAAAATTAAGTCAACATGTGTAATAGACATAAATCTAAGAGCTAAAACTATAAAACTCCCATAAGAAAACATGAGCTAAATCTATATGACCTTGGGACAGGCAAATATTTCTTTCATATGAGAGCAACTGTTTAATCCATTTTTTTTAATTTGATATATTGGACTTCCTTCAAATAAAAATCTTTTGCTATTCTCAAGAAAATGAAGACAAGTCACAAACTGGGATAAAACATTTTCAAATTATGAATCTGACATAGAAATTCTAACTAATTTGGGTATCAACACAATTAAAATACAGGTAAAAGATTTGGATAGAAATTTTACCAAAAAAAGTATATGAATGGCTAATAGGTAAATGAAATGTTCTCACCATCATAGTCATTAGGCAGATGCAAAGTAAAACAATAATGAAATATTTCTTGTGCCACTAGAGCAGCTGTACCTGAAAAGGCTGGTAAAGCCAAGTGCTAACAAGGATGTGGAATAACTGCAACTCATGCTCTACTAGTAGAGATGTAAAATGTCACCATTACTTTAATAAACACTTTGGAAATTTCTTAGAAAGTTAATCATATAGTTACCATACAACCAACAATTCCATTCCTAGGTATCTACCCAGTAGAAATGAAAACATATGTTCTCACAGACTCATATGTGAGTGCTATAGCAGTATTATTCATAAAGCCAAAAAAAATTGAAAAAAATCTATATGTCCATCAACTGGTGAATGGATAAACAAGTGTGGTATATCCATGTAGTGGAAAACTATGATAGAATGATAAAGTATTTTAAGCTTAAGAATATATTTCATTAGCGTAAAAGTCCTTGGGGAAAACGGAATGGAAATATAAAGTTACAAGGTAAAAATAACAACATAAATTTCCAGTGGTTGAAGAAGAGCCTGATTGTACTGTTTTTCAGACAATAACGGATAATTGCTGATGTTCACAATCCATTTAATACATTTTAAAGACTACTGCTATGACCTTTATTTTAATGTCAGGTTTTACAAGATACCAGAATTTGTATCTTTGACCACCACTTGAACTTGTGGCAAAAGATTGTAAATGTCAGTTTAAGATGTATGGGGTGTTATTTAGTTCTTCCAAATGTGTGAAGACCACTGAGGAAGAATTGAGCATATACTGTGGCCAAACAATTGCATTCTGGTGCATTCCCTCGTGTACAATGACAAATGTACCAATCAGGATTTTCATAGCAGCGCTGTGTCTGATAGCAAAGACCTGGAAGCAAACACTTACCAAAAGACTGATGGATAATCAAGTGTACAGTTTCAAACAATAAAATAATTACAGTGTGAAGAGTAAACAATTCAGACCCATGTTAACCAAAGTGTGCTCTGTGGACCAGTGCCAGTTGGCAAAATATTGGTTACCAATGCGGGTCAGGATGAGTTCAAAAATTGAGAACAAATATTTAGAAACACTCATAGCAATTTGATAAAGTCATATTATGTTTGTTAATGTAACTATATTCAATGGGCTCTTGCTTTATATCTCTTTGGTTTATTCATTTATCTAATATTTTACTGTTATTGTATTTTAATAAGACATATCTGCTCAAGATAGATTGAAAACCAAAAAGAAAAGAAAAACTCTTTGCCACAGAGTTGGAGAAGCATTTTTCTTTAACCAGATAAGTAGGCATGAATAAATCTTAAAAATATAGCATTGAGTGAAAAGAGAAAATTTGCAAATTAGATGCACAGTGTGATTTTTATCCTTAAAAATATGTGTGTAGTAAGATATATACAGTAATGTGCATACTAAGCATATAGTAAAAAGATGATTTGTTATGAGTTATGCATAAGGATGATATACACCAAACTCTGCTCAGAAGTACCCTCTGAGGAAGGGAGGAAAGATTGAAAACAGATGCCTGAGGGTTGAGGGCTTCAACTGCATCTGTAATGTTTTTGCTTCTTTTAAAAATATACCTAAAGCATTGCAAAATGCTTTTTTTTTAACTTGCATGTGAGTACATGGATGTTCATCATATTGTTTTCTAATGTTAAAAATATTTCATAAGAAAATATGTAAAAGTAAATAAAAGCATTTTTTTTTCAAATACAATATAAACTACAGATTGTTAGAAATTTCCCATGAGGAATGAAAAAGGAAAGAGACCTAAGAGAGCACCAAAGCTTTTCTAAATTACCTGGCAAATTTTAATGAAGGAGGTGTCTTTCAAAAGCTATTTATTGAGTATCAACCATGTCTGAGGAGCAAGGCAAGGCATTACGAATAGGGAAAACTATGTACTGTAGACACAGAAGAGACTGCTAAACCTGAGTCAATCCAAGGCCTATTAGGCCAGACATCTTGATATGTAATGGGTTTCCAACCCCCATCCACCCCCCAAAAAAACCCACCTAGATCTCTGTATCTTAAGAGTCTAATTATTATCATTTTATTTTCCCACATTATCTGTGCTAGAAAAGTCAGGGACACACCTAGGGGCAATCTCCCAGCCCTAGCCCACTTCCCACCCCCACCCCCATTCCTTTTTTGTGTGCAGATGTTTTAGTCCTGCAGTCCCTAGGGAGATGGTTAGGCCTAAAGAGAAGGCCTGGCCATGCCTTCAACCCGGAAACCAGGAGCAAGCAGCCCCAACTGCTTCTCGGGGCAGGAGCTCTCCTTGGTAGGGCTCCTCCCTCTGAGTTTTATAAATGCCCTGCCCTCAGCAAAGATTTGTCTCTGCGCTCCAACAGGCATATGGAGCTTGCCATCCACTGCCCCTGGCCCTCGCGCGCAATTTGCCCTCCCCAGGAGGCCGGCCATGATGGGAGCTCTTTCCCTGCTCTTTTGGACCCTTTGTGCTGCATAGAGTGGTCATTTGCTGAAAGCCCCTGTGGTCCCTGAGCCTGTGTGCCCACATGCACCAGTAAGCGACTTGCTCCACAGTCCGCTACATGGTCTTAGCAGTATCACCTGAGAAACTGGCATCTCTAGCAGCAGAAAGTTTGAGGTTCAAAAGAAACAACACATGCCAAACAGATGCCTTTTTCTTTCTTTCTTTTTTTTTTTTAATTCAGAAGTCAGGCAAGAATGATCTTTATGGGGTTATTTAACACTGCAGGCCAGCTGCCTCCACAGCAGCCTCAGAACAAGTAGATTTCCTTTGTGTGTCTAAAATCATCCAAGACCAGACGTCAGCCTTGAGGTTTCCATCACCCATGCCGTATTAGCAAGTGCTGGAGTGATGCTTCAGACACAGTGATTTTCTACCCAGTTTCAGTAAATTGAATATGAAATAAAAGGGAATTTGACCTCCTTGAGATGATGCTTTCTTTGATCTATGGGAAGTGTGTTGTTATAAAATGGAAATGCAGTCAATAGAAAGATGTCAAGGAGGAATCAAAGCAGGGGAGCTTGTAAATCATTTAACAATGTTCATGTGATTGATTAGAAATAGGGTTGAGATATCTGGAGAAAATAATCTGATACTGATAACGTGATCCCAAAAGACAGAGATGCCTCCTTGTGTCACTGAACGATGAAGGCATAAAAATAGCAATAAACATTCTTCATTATGACTCTACTCCTCTGCTCTGGTTATTTATACATCCTTCAGTAGAAGCTTGAGCAATTAAGATTGCTGATTTCCCAGGGAAGGAGCTTTGTGTTAGCTAAACACTACTGAGTGCAAAGGCTTAGGAGACTCCTAAAATACAAGCCCTGTTGAATGAGCTGAGATCCTCTTGTCTTAATTCACAGCCTAAATCAAAGCTTACTGTTTATCAGAACCAGGTACCCAGTTGTTAAACTGTTCTTTAAAGAAAAAGCAAGATATTTACTTGGGTTACTTGCATGGATTTAGACATTTGCCTTGCTAGATTTTATAGGGGTCATTTCAAGCGGATTTTCTGATTGGGGTTGAGGGAAGGGGAAGTGGAACCATTTTACCAAGACAAAGAAAAATGAAATTTGCCTCAGAAAAGTTTGTAGTTATTTTTGAAGTTTTCTTTTGTCTCTTCTCTCACGTTCACAGAATAACAGCCTGGTAGAAACATCAAGATCAATTGTTCTAAGTTGTTCTTAGAACAGCACCACATTGTGGATCCAATGAAATTAAAGATTTTCTAGTTAATTTTCCATCACTTGGATGTTTTTGTTAAACCATAAATGAAGGAACAAAGGAGAGTTTCAGGGAACCTCAATTCCATATCTGCATTCTGTCCCTCATCTCCCGGCGGATGCTCTGTGACTTGAGAACACCAACTCTTCAGCCAGGGCTAGAATCCGGCTTCAGAAATCCCTCAGACTCTCTGTACCTCCATTACCTTTTCAGTAAAATAGGAAATTATATATTACCTGCCTCATTCTAAGGAATAAAAATTTAACGTGTGTAAAACAATTAGAACCATGCCAATGATAAGCAACATAGAAGTCTTTATTATTTAATTTAATTGAGTCATTATTCCATCTAAACATTTTGACAGCCATGGTGTCAGTTAGTGAGATTCACACAATTGCTGGGCTTAAAATTTTCTAAATATCTGTATACATTTCTAAATAGAAATGTAAACACATTTTAAAACATAAATGTCACAGAATATCAACTTTGTGGATCAACTTTATGGGTATGGTGGTTGTATTTTCTTTTTAGTATTTTCTCTCTTTTTTTTCATTTTTTTCTATTTCCAAAATTTACTTTTGTAATTAATGAATAGAAATTTTATAAGAAATTAAAAGATCATCAATAAATTAAAGTTCTAACATTTGATAACTTATGTCCTCCAGGATGTCTTCATTCCTTGCCTCTATTCTTTTTTTGTATGCTGTATGGTGGGGTCACATTTCATTATTTTTCCATGTGAGTATCCTGTTATTGCAGCCATTGTTGAATTTTTGTTTGTTCATTGTTGTTTGTTTGTTTTTTGGGAAGCACATGGACCGGGAATTGAACCCAGGTCTCTTGCATGGCAGGTGAGAATTCTACCTTTGTGTGTCTAAAATTATCCAAGACCAGATGAACTACCCTTGCACCCCCCAATTCCTTCCCTCTTTAACAGGCTACATTCTGATATATCTTTGCCTGTCTCTAATCAAGGCACAACTTTTAATTTGTATGTCTGAGATTGATTTCTCTAAGAAGAAATTTATAGGTACTTCAAAATTGAAGCCTGTTCCCAACAGTTCCAGGAGTAGATTTTCTGTTTAGTGAAACTATAACTGTTTTGGGTTCCTCATTCATCAACATTAATTCATTAGATACACCTACAAATGTAATTGCAAATCCTAGAGACTAGTCTGAAAGCAGCTCATGCTATATTTGGTATACAAGCAGAGAATTCATTTTATTCATTCTATTTGTAAAGTTGCTGAGGAACCAGGCTAACAGACAGCCTAATTGAAGAGATCTGAAATATGATTTATCTTTAGAACCACTCAGATCTTTTTTGATCCATTATTTCTTGGGACCCACAGCAATTGTATTGAATCAGAAACTCTAATGAAGGAAGTAAGGAGTAAGGAGATGCTGTTCCAATCCCAATGATGCTAGTAATTGGGCAGTTTTCTAAACAGCTAAGTAGCCAGTTTGGGACCAGGCAATGTCAAGAGAAACTGTCAACCTGAGATTTAATAATTGGTATGTAGTACCGTTTTATTTCACATATGTTATATTATATGCTAACATACATATACTTCATCTATACCTGTTCTATATAAATGATATATTTATAATATTATCAGTTCTCATCACCGTGAGTGGCTAAGAATGTTCATGATTACTGCTCGGCAAAATAAGTTTTATTCAAAATGTTTATCTAAAGTTAATTTACTTGGTCAAATATTTGAGTGTAAATCTTTAACAGTTTCCCTTAGAACATTTCTTTTCTATTTTTTTTTAAGTGAACTGGTTTCCAATAACATTAGAAATACAAAGAAATTTTCTATCAGAACATGCCATATGTCTGGCTTCTTGTATTTGGGGCAATTCTGAAATTTAAAGATGTTTGGAAAAAGGTTTGAGAAGTAGAAAGGAGTTGTCCAATGAAGCATTAGAATTCTAATTCTAATGTTGTGAACACCAAGTGAAAGTTCCATTATTTGTACATGAATGATTTTGCTACCCTTCCAGTCCAACTATTATATTGAAGTGTTATAAAGTATTTATGCTTGGATCCAACTTCATTAATTTCAGGTACCTCCATTTTGGCTGAAAATTTTCCTCTCAATCAACTTGTATGCACCAGTATTATTTTTCTCCAATTTTTTTTTTTACTTTTTTTTTTTTTTTTGCATGGGCAGGCACTGGAAATTGAACCTGGGTCTCCAGCATGGCAGGTTAGAACTCTGCCTGCTGAGCCACATGGCCCACCCAGACACCAGTATTATTTAAAGAAGGGATAATATAATAATTGAAAATTCCCAAATATTTTGCAAGTCTCATTCAAGTGAATAATTTTTCTGATTTTTCTACCTTACCTAACTGAGATCATGTAAATTTCATGTGGCTTGGGGACTAAATATAAATAAGAATAAAAATATATTTTTCACTGTGTTGGAACTGCACAGAGATAGTTGCCTACTCTCAGCTTTCACTGCAGAATGAGTTGCCCAAGCAGGGAAGCTTTCTGGAACGCATCTGCCCACACCTTGGAACTGGGCCTCATCATCCTAGTAAAGCAAGTGGTAAAGAGTATTTGTTTCCAATCTTCATATTAGAAAAATTCATGTTCATTAAACTTAAGATAGCTTGAAGGATTTGATCATATGCCAAAAAGAAGTTCATGGCCATATCATCATTTTATAGACTGGGACTGTTCTTTAAGCCAAAAAATTTCAAAGATTTAAATTTTAACCTTCAACCTTGCAAGAAACCCATAAGTATATACTCCAAGGCCACATACTCAAAGTTAAAATGCCAAAATCCCAAATGAAATATTTATTTGAGGAAAAACAAATAATGATCAGTAATGCTCTGGTATGCCAGTTTTGATTGCTGATCTAGGTTAGAGGCTAAAAGTTTAGGTTTTTTAAATTACAAGATAATTTATCATGCCATTAGGAAGGAGCCTTGACCATATATATGATAAGCCAAATGTGGAGAGGTCCCTAGTCAATAATTGAAAAGAAAAAAAAAAGAAAAACAACCCGTCTGAATCTAAAAGTATTCTGACTTAAAAGGACATGGCTTCGCTAAATCTCGAGAACTCTTTTGGGTCTGAGGACTTAGGAGAAAGCAACAGGAGTGGAGTGTAATTTCTTTCCAAATCATTTTAACTGAAGAATAAGTGATGCTACAGGCTGAGAGAGACTAAAAAAAAAGGACCTCAATTGCTTCAAGACAAAGAAGGAAAGGACCAAATCAAAGGAAATAGTATGTTTCTTTCCTTAATAAAAAGCTGTTACTTTTCAAAGTTGCCCTAAACCAAAGGCTTCTTGTCTTCCAATTTATTTAGTATTCTTTTAATGCCATGTATTCAAAGAGGGCTTTCCTTCTCAGGGAAATTCGGGGAAAAAATATCATATTTAATTAACCAGCCAAATAAATGAGAATTTCATTTGAAGTAAAATATTTTTTTTAATATTTGGCTTAGCCCCAGAATGCAATGCCCAAAGTGCCTTCAGATTTTTTATTCCTAAATGGGTTTTCAAATTCAATTAAATTCTCTGGCTTCAAAGCTACTTAAGAAACATTCTGGGCCAAAGATATTTCAGTTACCTTTAAGCCCTCTGGGGAACATCCCTCCAAAAAAATCAGGTCATTTATTCTTGAAACTCATAAATGTCAACGCAAACATACTCTGAAGGTTCATTTATCACATAGAGGTTGAGTGAATGTATGATTAGAAATAGAATGAATAGTAATAACTTCTGAATGTGTTCCATATTTTTGCACGCTCTGTAGTCTCCAGTATCAGTTTTCATTTGCTACTCCAGAGCTGGAATTTATTAAGTATATTAGGGAAAGGACTGAGAGTCATATTTCAAATATTTCTGCCAAAAGCAAAAAAAAAACTGTTCATTGATACTGATAATTCCCACCACTGCTGACAAGTTTCACTGCTTTTTTCTTCTTTTTCCCAGCTGAGAAAATATTTGCTGTTGAACATCTGGCGAAGGAATGTTGAAAGTCCCAAAAAAGGTCTGGTGTATCATCTGAAGTGGATTTTTTGAAGAAAAGTAACATGGACTGTTAAGCAACTGCCCAGAAATGGATTTTCAGAGAAAATGTCCTGTGTCATCTAATAAAAGTCAGAAAATTCTAAAAAATGGAAGGGTGAAGTAAAATACATTGATGTTGGATCATGAGTTTATTTGTGGCATGGTCACTGAAATGTGCCACCAAGGGGAGTTAAATTTAGAGTCATATCACCCAGTGACAGCCATGGCTGACAGATCTGGACCGTGAACTTGCTCAGATGTACTGACGACAGCACCGTGTACTCACTTGTGCCCAGCAGGGAACACACAGCTAACGCTGGCAGATATAGGATGAGAAAGTGTTTCTTGGGCACCAGGAGGAAAACCCAAAAAGTACCTCTTGCTGAAATTATCTGGCCAGGCACTTGATCATCCAGGGTTGAAGTTAATGATTCTGTGAATGATATGCGTGTGGGTGGAAGGAGTGGTTATGAAAACAGTTCAGCATTGAAAGAGCTAGCACCAAATTTTAGGGAGTGAATGTGTACCTGTTTCTATAAGCATGTACAAACAAGCCTCCACAAACTAAAGCCTCCTAAGTCACTTTAAAAATCCACCTCTGGGCCACGGTGGCTCAGCAGGCAAGAATGCTTGCCTGCCACGCCAGAGGACCCGGGTTGGGTTCCCGGTGCCTGCCCATGTAAAAAAAAAAAAAAAAAAAAAAACCCACCTCCGCTCCATAAGAGCACATGCTACGAACACTTATAAATTCATGCCCATGAACAAATCAGCTGTGGACTAGACTAATTCACATCTACTGTACTTCACTGAATGACCTTTGCATTAATGTTTCAGAAAAAATAGGCAAAATGCTACTCATTTTGCACAAAAGTGAGAACGGTGCATAGCATAATGTAGGGACCGTATCCTCTTCATCCTGGGATCCCCCAAACCTGACAATTAAATATTTACTGTCTGGATTTAAATATGTGTCCATTTGAGGTATAGAAATTTAGATATGACAAAGGCCAAAGATATCATCTACTCCAAAAATCTCCAAAAATTTGACCAAGTAAGAAACTGTGCTAGGAAATGGAATTTTTTTTAACTATTGCAGCCTGAATGAGTAGCACAATCAGCTATGTCTTTCTGCCTCAGTGAAGCTTTCCTTCATAATCATTGTCACAGTGTTTCTTACCCTTGATGATTAGGGATTATTTTAGTTTAGGTTTTCTATTAATTTCCAAAGTTGCAAAATACTTTAGCAATGCCTTTTGGGGGTTTGTGGGACATTTATTTTTTTTTAAATAATCAAATGCTAATATTGAGAGCACAAGATGCAGGTAGAAAACTGGAGCTATTAGAAGAGGCTGAGGAGGGGTGCACGGGTGGTTCAGTGGTAGAATGCTCACCTTAATGCAGGAGACCATGGTTCAATTACTGGACCCTGCACCACCACCACCAACCCTCCAAAAAAAGGGGGGCTGAGGGCTGGTGAGATATGCTGTGGCTAGTCCTGGACCTGAAAGCCATGCCCAGTAGGAGCCAGGGCTTCAGACTTGTGCCAACAAAATAAGCAGTTGCACCTCTCAGCAGACTAAGTTCTATATGCAGACTTCCTTTCTTTTTCCCTTTCTTTATTTCCTTTCTTCCTTTTTTCTGTTTTTCTTTGTAATAGTTTGAAAAACACAATGATTTACCATGACAAGGGAAAATAAACCTTACAGATTTATGCAGCCTGACACCCATTACACCAGGCATAGGAATTTTAACACTTTCTCTTGAAATAGGACCATTTCCATCAAAAATGTGATAATGTTCTCATTTAGTTATAGCTATATTCCATGGGGGTGTCATTTGGATGATTGTTCTTTTTTATTTATAAAGGCAGAATAAAAGTTTCTCCCATCGGGCTCCGTGGTTTGGGTTTGGGCTGTGAGCTCCTTGCAGAGAGCACACAGTATAAGCCACTGCCTGAGAAGTCCCACTTTGATTGCCTTTTCCCTACAAGTCCCACAGATTCATATCCCAGCAGCAAAGCAGCAGCCGGCTGATCCATTTCCTGCTTTATTGATAGCTTTAACTCTTAGATCCAATTTTCCTGGGTCAATCTAGTTTGAAACTCAGCCTTCCCACATGTGTGCTCACATTTTCTCATTTTCACAATGAACAAAGAATGGGCTATTATTAAGAGAGTCAAAGAACTCGGACAGTGTGTGCCTTGTTCATGTAACACAACCAGAAAACAAATAAACCAGCAGAGGCCCCCATCCCTGAGCTGCAGAGTGACTAACACTCCCCAGGAAGACTGCCTCCTCATCTCCAGGGTCTCATGTTATTCAGAGACCTCCTTGGACTATAATAAATTAGTTTGAAAAATTATCCCCCCCACCAGACTTACTCATTATCAAACCTCTCAGAGGGGGATTTTGGCCCAGAAGTTTTCTCTGCAAATGACATATTGAAGGCATCTGTTTAATAGATTCATTTGTTTAAGGGCCTGTGAAGGTAGCTTTCATTAGGGAAGCGTGTAGGGTGCCCTGTACTCTTCATCTCCCAGAGTTCACAATGCCATTGTCACAATGGCCACATTTGCCATTGTCAATCTTCCCATGGCATGTCTGACCTGTCCTTTCCCTGTCCTTTGCAGGCCCTTTCTCTTCTCTCAGAGGGATATCTCAGCCTGTGTCACATCCTGTCTTGCAGAACCCATATACCTGCCACTCAGATATTTCATGGATGCAGTTTTCTTTTATTTAAGGGAAATTCATTTTCCAAAGATCATAAAATAAAAGCCAATACATATTAATCAATAAATGTGTTACCATATCCTTCAGTACATATACCACCAGTATAATTATTAAGTTTTATTTTCCATCCTATGGGAGCTAAACATCAAGCTCCTCCATTTAACAAACTCCTCAAGAAAGCGTTGCCACAAATACTGGAAAAATTAAAGGGCTGGCCTCTCTATTTCCAGCTTTGCCCTCTGCAGTCCAGTCTTCTCACTGCATTAGAATCATCTTTCAAAAATGCAGATCTGGTCACATCATAGACCACTGCTCAAATCCTTGAAGAAGTCACCGTTCCTCCCAATAAGCCTCAACTCCTTAGAGTGATGCTGTGGAAGACCTTTATGACCTGGCTTCTACCTACCTCTGAGATCTTGCCTTTCAATGTGATACCTACCTCTCTTGCAGCCTGTACATCAACCATGCCAAAATGTCATTGTTTCACCTAATGTGCATTATATAATCACACACTCCCTGCATCTCTCACTTACAGACTTTTGCAGGTGCCTTCAAAATTCCTCTGCCTTGATCCTCCTCCTTTCCATGATCCCTATTCTTTTCTGTCTCATCCTAGCTGCCAATGCCTTAAAAAGGATCTTGATCCTTCAAAGTTGGGCTAAGTACACTTAACCTGTACTACTTCCCCTACACAACACCAATCAACTCAATTACAATGGCCAGTTTTCTTTTCTTTGTATCCTCATTAGCCAGTAAGTAAACTTCTTCAGGACAAAGAGTGACTCTAATGGATCATTATATTCCCAGCATCTAGTACAATGCCCCATACAAAAATGGCAAGCCTACCCTGAAAAATGAGAGCTTAACTAAAAGCCCTACTAGTGGTGATGGGCAAATAGTCCACATCTTCCAGGAGCCTGAAATTTATTGGAGAGATGATAATTTACCTGGAAAAAGAAGCATTAATATGGTAGTTAGGTTCAGGTGTCAACTTGGCCAGGTGAAGATGCCTAGTTCTATTCCTGTGGACATGAGCCAATGGCATGTGAACCTCATCTGTCGCTGATTACATCTGCAGTTGGCTAGGAGGTGTGCCTGCTGCAATGAATGATTTTTTATGTAACTAGCTGGAAGCTGAAAAATGAGAGCACTCAATGTAGCACAGCCCAAGCAGCTCAGCATACCTCATCTCAGCACTTGCAGCTCAGCCCAGGCCTTTGGAGATGCAGAAAGGAATCACCCAGGGAAAGTTGTCGGAACCCAGAGGCCTGGAGAGAAGGCCAGCAGAGATCATTCTGTGCCTTCCCATGTAAGAAAGAACCTCATTTGAAAGTTAGCTGCCTTTCCTCTGAAGAACTATACATTTTTCACTAAATAAATCCTCTTTTATTAAAAGCCAACCCATCTCTGGTATGTTGTATTCAGCAGCTAGCAACTAGAACAATTAATAAAAGAAACATAATACATGAGTGTTGAACACAAATGCTTTGTGAGCAGAAAAAAAAATTCTATAGGAGTTAGTAGGAAAATAGCATTACCATCTGCATATTGTATCTTCTGAGACTATACCTAAAGTGCGAAAATCTGGAGTATTGTAATAGGAAGAGAGCAAGACAGAATTGAAGGATCAAAGGAAGAAATTGTCCAGATTTGAAAGCATGCATGCTCAACAAGCAATGGTTGGCTTGTTAAATCTAGAAAGAAGGAAAAGAAGAGTTCTCTGGGATAATTCATTAATTCAAGCAGCATATATTGAGCTTTTGTCATGTGGGAGGGCAGAGTGGGAGGAAGAGGCTGGTAATTACAGTAAATACCAGTATACTGATCACTCTGGGCAGTGGTTACTGTCACCCCTCCCCTACTGTTGTGGTAGACATCAGTGGGGTCTGGCCTCTGGTGTAGCCTGATGCCAGCAAGGAATATAAAAATCCACTTGCCCAAGGTTTAGGAGGTGAGCATAGGCTAATCATTAATCACTGATTTTGATGCTACTTAAGATGACTTAGAGCCCAGCTCTGAGGGCAGCCATTATTCCAACCCACCCCAACAAAGGCAGCACAGGAGATTTAAAAATGGTACACTGCCTCAGAGCTGTGGAGGAGAGTTGAAGGGCTGCATTAGCTGGGCAAGGGCCAAGTCCTGAAAACACAGCTTTGGGAAGCAGTGGAAGATCCTTTCTGGCCCCTCCTTCATTCCCTCTCCAGGGCAGTTTGGAGCCAGCTAGCATTCCCTTGGCAGGTTCTTGATGTTGTGCTTGCTGGTAAAGAATGACTTGGGAAATTCCTCTCCAGTGTGTCCCCACTTCCATATCCCCCAAACTTGTCCTCCAGGCAAAAGCTTTGTAAGAAATAATTATGGATGGTATACAGGGAAAAAAACAAACAATGCAAGCTAGGGTCTATAGTCAACAGTAACTTTGTAATATGCTTCCACTGAATGGTACTAAGGCATTATGTCAAAACTAAATGTCAACAGACAGGGGACATAGGGGAGGGCTATGGATTCTTTGGGGAAGAAAATGAAATGTCTTTAAATAAGTTATGGTGGTGAAGGCATGTCTGTCTACTTAGGCTGGATTCTATGATGTGCAAATAAAACTGTTTAAAAATTAAAAAAAAAAAAGAAACAATTAAAGTGGATGGGTTATCAGCTTAAAGTATGGTGGTGGAACACCTGAGAGAGGGAGAAGGTCTATTTCCTGGGGAATGGTGGGAACATTCAAACTCCTGTAAGCAGGGAAACTCCTAAAGCTACTAGCAACCACCAGCCCAGAACAAGACACAGGCTGAGTAAAGATAGGCAGCACTCTGTACTTTGCATTCACTTTGGGCTGGCCTTCCTGATAAGAGAGTTGAAACCCAACAGAGAACCCAAACTAATGCAAAGCTTAGATTTGTTAGGTATTGTTAGCTCCTGACATTCAAGAAAATCTCTCATATCACCAGCTGGTTATAAACTCAAGAAACAGGCATCTCAGGGAATAAATCCCAGAGATAACATTTTAAAATATTATAATGTGCAGTGTGTAAAAAATAAAAGATTAAAATACAAAAAAATAAACACAGGAAATAATGGTCTATCCAATGGAAAAGGATAAAAATCCAGAAAACATCAATAAAAAAGACAGATTATGGACATACCAGACAAAGAATTTTTTTTTTAATGAACTTCAAAATGCTCAAGAAGATGAACTAAAAGATAGAGAAAGAAAGAAAGGATATCAAAAAAACAATGGGTACACATTATGAGAATCTCAAGAAAGACAGAACTACTGGAATTGATGACCACAATGACCAAAATGGAAAATTCCCAGGAGGGTTTCAAGAGTTTATCACAGCTGGCAGAAGAAAGAATCAGTGAAATCAAAGACAAAACAATTGAATAGGATCAGGTTGATATGGCCATTCCACCATTCTATCAATCCAGCTGCTTCTGGATGATGGGGAACATGGTAAGACCAGAGAATTCCATGAGCATGTGCCCATTCCCGCACTTCATTTGCTGTGAAGTGTTCTAAATGCTTACATTAAAAAAGAAGAGCAGAATTCTCTGCCTGCCATGCTGGAGACCCGGGTTTGATTCCCAGTGCCTGCCCATGTAAAAAAAAGAAGAAGAAAGATTTCAAATTAGACATCTAAACTCAAAATGGGAAGAACTAGAAAAAGAAGAGCAAACTAAATCCAAAATGAGCAGAAGAAAGGAAATAAAAACAATTAGAACAGAGAGATGAAATAGAGAAAAGAAAACCAATAGAATCAACAAAGCTAAAAGTTGGTTTCTTGGAAAAGATGAATGAAAATTGACAAATCCTTAGCTAGATTAGCAAGGAAAAAGAAAAGATGACACAAATAACTAAAATCAGAAATGAAAAGGGTATTACTATCATCCACTGATATTATAAACAACTGTATGCCAAGAAAAATTAGATGAAATGGACAAATTCATAGAAACACAAACTACATCACTGACTCAAGAAGAAATAGATCTCAACAAACCAACTGCTAGAAAAGAGATTAAATTAGTAATCAAAAACCTCCCAACAGACAAAAACAAAAAACAAAAAACTCCCAACTAAAGGTCTCCCTGGCAATGTGGGATATAACTCCCAAGGATGTGCCTGGCCCTGGCACCATGGGATTAACAATGCCATCCTGACCAAAATGGGGAAAAGAAATGTAACAAATAAGATAACAGTGGCTGAGAGAGTTCAAATCAATTTGAGCAGCTGCTCTGGAGGCTACTCTTAAGGAAGCTTCAGCTAGACATTGCTACCTATC
>PVIY010009641.1:0-71880 GCA_004026745.1 Myrmecophaga tridactyla
TTGGATACGTCACATCACTGTGGAAATAATCTAATCAAAAGTTTCTGCCCTACGATTTTGAATTGGGATTAAAAGAAATGCTGCCCCCACAAGATTGGGTCAGGATTAAAACATGGCTTTTCTGGGATATGTAATACTTTCAAACTGGCACAGGGCTATTATTTTCCTTTCTAAGCTCCTTTATCCTTGTGTTCCTCTGTTGGGGACTGTCTCACAGGTGTTAGAAGACCAAGCACTGCCACCCTGTGATCTAGGTAAAAAAAAAAAAAAAAAAATCAGAGATTTTTTCTGTCTTTTGCCAAGGGCCCTGAATAATGCTTCCCTTTCCAGCTTCAGGAGCAGAAAAGACTCAGCCCGTCCATTCTGTTGCTTCTTGGCCTTCCCAGGATCAGAGAGATCAGGGACACCTACACAGAGCTTAGGTCAACCTTCCCCCAGTGATTCCTTGAGAGCCCAAAGTCCCTCTTGCACCTAGCTCCCCACCTACCCAGCAGAGGGAAAGAGAGACTAGAGTGGAAAAGGAAAACAATTTCCATTGGGAGTGGCTTTCCAGAATCCAGCATGAACTCTGAGACAAATCATCACTTTGAATAAAAGTTCAGGAAATCACAGAGGATTCTGGTGGGAGAAATTGTTCTCCCTCCCTCTTAGTGGTAATTTGGGAAAAGCATGAGACAAACTGAACCACTGAAAACTGAAAGAACGGGGGACTGAAAACAAATGCTTGGAAACCCGAATTGCCTTTTAAAGGAGATTTTAGAGCATGACTCCTGATTCAAATGCACTGAGCTAGTCAAACAGAGTAGCGTGTGTGCAGCTCACTGCTGTAACAGGCACACACCCGAATCTCAGTGGTTGAACATCAGAGATGTGTAAGTCTCACTTATGTAAACTCCAACTGGCCTGCTGCACGTAGTCATTCATGAGTCTGTCATCTTCAACAGCTGAAGTCCAAGATCGTTCAAGGAGCCAGCAGTCAGGAGACATGAAGTAAGCTCAGGGATCTCGTGTGGGAGGTTTTCAAAGGACAGTCCTTCCAAGGGGGTGGAGGGGGGGAATCATCTTCTCTGAATAAGGCCAATGTGGATTAAACTGGAAAACACTGAAGCCCTTTTGAAATCCTATTGTACATAAAGCCTTATAAATAAAACTTTTACAAAAACTGACCAGAAATCAAGATTGCTGGAAATTACACAAATATACGAATGGGAGGAGTTTCATAAAGTTTAGTATATTGATACTGGTAACTTCTTTTCATCAAAAGATACTTAAAATTGATGAAATATGGTGGTTCTTGCATCACTTTCCTCATCGTGATAGTTCAGGGAGGTAGGTTTCTGCACCTGAGTGGGCTCCCCAAGCCCGGGAAAGGGGTCAGCCATCCTTCTCCTAGTCTGACTGGTGAGATTCTGCTGAATTATTCTTGAAAAAAAAAATCTCAAACTTGTAACCCAAAATGGGATATTCTCAATCTTTTAATTTCTTTTTTTATCATTCCGTTCTACATATATAATCAGTAATTCACAATATCATCACATAGCTGCATATTCATCATCATGATCATTTCTTAGAACATTTGCATCTATTCAGAAAAAGAAATAAAACGAAAACAGAAAAAAAAATTATACATACCATACCCCTTACCCCTACCTTTCATTGATCACTAGTATTTCAAACTAAATTTATTTTAACATTTGTTCCCCCTATTATTTATGTTTATTCCGTATGTTCTACTTGTCTGTTGACAAGGTAGATAAAAGGAACATCAGACACAAGGTTTTCACAATCACACAGTCACATTGTGAAAGCTATATCATTATACAATCACCTTCAAGAAACATGGCTACTGGAACACAGCTCTACATAATCTTTTAATTTCTAACAACGTGCTAGGTTTTAAAAAGTGCTTGTTTAGATTCATATTTAATTATGAATGAGGAATAACATCTTTGCATGATTTTGGCTTTCCTTTTCTGTGAAAAGTCCATTTACATGCTTTGCCCATCTTTCTGTAGGATTTTTCATCTTTTTTTATTAATTATGAGCCCTCAGAAAAATAAGGAAAATCGCTATTTGCATAATATGTGTTTTGTGAATGCTTTTTTCCACTTTGATTTTATTTTGCTTATTGGTATTTTTCCCACAGCAGTTTCTAATTTTTATGAGGCCTACTTTATCCATCTTCTTCTTCACAGCTGCTGAATTCTGTGCTCTGCTCACAAAAGCCTTCCCTGGACTCTGATTATGAATAAATTCACCTGTATTTTCTTATATAATTTGTATGATTTTAATTTGTATGTGTAAATCTTTGAGCCATCTGGAATTTATCTTGTTATAAAGAATGAGGATAGGAATTCAGTTTGAATTTTTCCCACATGGTTAACCAGTTGTCCAGGGCCGCTTATTAAATAGTCCCCCTTTTATTTTCACCCTTTTCCTAGTCCTTTCAGGACCACGTGGCTGTGTATAAGCAGCCAAGTGGAGCCCACTTAAGTCTGCCAGAGAAAGGCCAGAAATCACCAGGGATCCCACTGAGGCCTCTGCCATCAGACTAGCAGAGATCAGGTCACTCAGAGTCAGAGAATGCACCCCTGTTCCACTGGACACAAGGGAAGCCTCACCTCCCTGCCCTGAGAGAGAAGTAGGAAATGCATTCACTGTCTTCCCTTCAAAAGAGAAGCCTCGGGGAAGAATATACTCACTATGCACAGAGTAGAAGCATAGTCACACCCATACTTCTGAAAACACACACACACACACCTCACACATACAAGATGTTTACATATACATACTACAAACACACGTACACACCATTCGCATATCAGGTACAGTGAGTTTCTCCAGTACAGGGCAACCAGTCTCAGGGTCCCTTGCAATAACAGGGACTCCAAGAATGGTGACGTTGGTGTTTCTCATGTCCAGACTCCT
This sequence comes from Myrmecophaga tridactyla, assembly GCA_004026745.1. Classification (NCBI taxonomy): domain Eukaryota; kingdom Metazoa; phylum Chordata; class Mammalia; order Pilosa; family Myrmecophagidae; genus Myrmecophaga; species Myrmecophaga tridactyla. The sequence continues at coordinate 2,929 of PVIY010009641.1, forward strand.
TCCTCTCTTTCTTTCTATTGAGATATATTTACACACCAAATAATCCATCCAAAGTATACAGTGGTTCACAGTATCATATAGTTGTGTCTTCATAATCACAATCAATTTTAGAACGTTTTCATTACTCCTAGAAAATAAAAGGAAAAAGAACACCCAAAACATCCCATACTCCTTATCACCTCCCCCCATTATTTATTTAATTTTTGTCTCTCTCTCTCTCTTTTTTTTCTTACTCATCTGCTCATACACTGGATAAAAGGAGTGTCAGTCACAAGGTTCTCACAATCACATGATAAAAGCTATATTATTATACAATCATCATCAAGAATCAAGGCTACTAGATTACACTCAACAATTTCAGGTGTTTCCATCTAGCTATTCTAATACACTGGAAACTAAAACTTAATATCTATATAATGCATAAGAATAACCTCCAGACTGACCTCTCATCTCTATTTGAAATCTCTCAGCCACTGAAATTTTGTTTCATTTCATTTCTTTTCCCCCTTTTGGTCAAGAAGATAGACTTCTTTTAAAGGAAAAAAAAATTATGGAAGATCCCCAAGAATATATCTGTAAGACCCCAACTTGAGAAAAAAACAAACTAAGAAACCAAAGCCTTATTTTATGAAACATCTTCTAAATGAAAGTTAACACAAACCTAAAAAAGGTTTTTTTCTTGTCATCATTCAAATAAAAATGTGAATTAAAAAAAAATCCCCCAGGGTTAATATGACAACTCTGGACTTTCAAGCACTCTGAAAAGTAAAGTGTTAAAACAAATTCTCCCAGAATTAAAAGACCTTGAAGAACGTACCTGCACACCATCAGGGAGGAGTGGGGTCTGAAAAGGTCTGGTTTAAGCCATTACCATGCAGCAGGTCTGCTATTTCATATTTTTCCACAGACCTGTGTAAAATGTGCTTTTTTCCTTCTAGTCTTTCCTCTATTTCTCCCTCTCCTAGTTCAGGGACCCCATCTCTAGGAAACAAAATGGGCCCCTCCCTTTTACTTTATCCCTTTGAGCTTCTCCAATAATTATGTTTTATGGGGTTTTTTTTTTGTTTTTTTTTTTCGCATGGGCAGGCACCGGGAATCGAGAACTCTGCCTGCTGAGCCACCGTGGCCCACACTGTTCTATGACTTTTATTGAAAAAACATACATATGATAAAAGAATACTGTTTAGAGAATACAAGAAAAAATTTCAAGTTAAAGCCACCCCCTCTACCTAAGAGGTAATATTCTTTTGAGCTATGGTGGGCTTCCTCCTTTCTTTTTCTTTGCTTTAGTGTTTTCCAGTGAAAGCCTAGGACAGACCAGCAGCAGCCACACAGCACACCATGCCCTCCAGAAACCCCTGGCTAATAGAAGGCTGACCTAGGAGCCCTGCCTCCCTCCCAGAGGTCGGAGCTGTGAAAATGGTGCCCTGGGAGAGACCTTAACCCAATTAGCTTCCAAGTATTCTCCCAAAGCAGTATTGGTTCTTTTCCCCAGACTCCTATGGTTAGAGGCGCCTGGGGTCTCCTGGGCTGCCTGGCCCTCCCTGAGGGGAGAATGTGAGTATGGGGTGCCCCTTCCCAGCCCGGGGCTCCCCTCTGGCTCCAGGCCCAGCCCTGGGCTTCAGGGTCCAGATGCAGGGACTGAGAGGAGCTCAGAACCACTGAGTGCCAAGGTGGGAAGTCACGGAGAGAGGATCCCAGCTTCTTTCCTGGCTATGGCACCTCAGATTCCACACAGCCTCCCTGGGACCTGCACCCACCGGAGGAGTGGAATGGTCATTTTAAGGAGATCAGAGGAATGAAAGGAGCTTGAAGTGTTCCTCATTCATGCCCCAACCCGGACAGATCTACCGATGTCTACGCCCCTGTGCCCACCCCATTAGCTCATTTATTCAACAGACACTTGCTGATGGCCCTCTATGTTTCATAAGCTCCTCCAGATGATAGGAGAGTGAACAAGACATGGTTTCTGCCCTCATGAAGGAACAGAGGAGACAAACAGAGGATCAGATAAACATGTCACCAAGGCTAAAGGAAAAGGTGGCAGGATGAAGAAAGCATGACCAGGGCAGGGGTTTCTATTTGGGAGGCCAGTGGCCAGACCCTGTGATAGTTAGGTTCTGGTTAGTTGGCCAAGTGATGAAGCCCAGTTGTCTGGTCAGGCAAACACCGGCCTGACTGTTGCTGCAAGGATATTTCATGGCTGGTTGATAAATCAGAAGGCTGATGTATTAAATCATCAGTCAGTTGATTCCATCTGTGGCTGATTATATCTATGATCAACTAAGGTGTGTCTCCCACCAAGAGATAATTCAATCAGTTGAAGGCTTTTGAGAGAGAAGAGAGACCCTTTCACTGCTTCTTCAGCCAGCGAGCCTCTCCTGTGGAATTTGTCCAGATCCTTCACTGGAGCCTGCCCTATGGATTTTGGACTCTTCCAATCCCATGGTGACGTGAAACACTTTTATAAATCTCATATTTATAAATCTCTCCTGTTGATTATGTTTCTCTAAAGAATCCTAAAACAGACCCCAAAGGAAACGAGGGAACAAGCCCTAGTGATTCCAGGGGGAAGAGCGTTCCAAGCAGGAAGAAGAGGTGCCTGAAACAGGAACAAGTAGAGCATATCTGGGTGCTGCAAGGGGGCCTGTGACCAGAGCAGCATGGGAGGGGAGAGAGGTGGGAGGGCACAGAGGTGCCAGAGCCCAGGGCTGTGGGCTTCAGTGACTGCTGTAAGGACTTCAACGTTAGGACTTTTTTTTTTTTTCTAAAGTAATGGGGAGCCAGCTGTGGCTTGACAGCACAAGAGAGATAAAATGCTCATTTTCAAAGGTCCCAGAGCACCTGGTCACACTAGGGTTTTGTCCTTCTTTGTCTAGGCATCTACCCTCTTCCAGAGACTGGGAGTTCCTGGAAGACAAGCTCCGAGTCTTTCTGTGCTGGCACATAGGTGCACAACAAGAATTCGTTGCCAAAATAAATGAGTGAGTGAATTGCCTCAACCTGGCACAGTTACTTTGTTCCATTTTTCCCTGTTTCCTATCAGTGTCTGCCCATGTGAAATAATAAAGCTTTATCTCTTGAGGACCAGATACTGTGCTAAGCATCTGACTGCATCAGCACTTGTAGTTCTCACCACAACCCCATGAAGTTAGTATGATTATTAGCCCCACTTTATATCAAGAAACTTAAGACACAGAGACGTTAAGGATTTGCAGAGCCCAGGCTAGAATCTGGTCTGACACCAAAGCCAGGCTCCCAACCTCCCAAGGACACCAAACAGATATAACAGGGGTCTGGGCTCTGGACTCTTTGGCATTACTCACTCCCACAGCTTGATGTGTAAACTTGCAAGAGTCACTGAATGCCCCTGGGCAAAATTGCCCTTGCAGACCCCCGACAGGTAGACCAGCTCGGTGTTTTCCCAAGGAGGCTTGATTCTAGATGGTTCACATGGAGCCATAGAGAAAGTCACTCCTCTCTTAGTCCTCTCTCCAGCCTTCTGGTCACCTCTGGCCAGGGGTGGGTATGGGCGGGGGCTGGTCTATCATTGGTACCTTTTCCCCAACATTGCTCATCTCACTTTTTAACAAGGGAGAGCAAGCCTTCCACAAGCAATAGTATCTGGTAAGAATTTAGTAACCTTGGTGTTTTCTTTTTGTATTTTATTTATAGTAGGTGCTTCTGATTTTCTAATCACAGTGATCATTTAAAATGAAATGATTGATCAGCCACAAAATTGGTCTGGGTTCGTCAAAAATGTCAGTATCGTGAAAAAAAAAAGGCTGGGAAACTATTCTAGATAAAAAGGACACTGAAGAGAAGAGATTTAACAGCTAAATGCTATGTGCAAGGCTTAATTGGACCCTGGTTTGGAAACAAGCAAAAAACAGCAATAAAGGGGCTGTTTTTAAGACTGTGGCTCAGTGGCAGAATTCTCAACTGCCATGCCGGAGACCTAGGTTGGATTCCCAGAGCCTGCTCATGCCAAAAAAAAAAGGGGAAAAAGCAGCAATAAAGAATATTAATGGGGCATTTAGGAAAATTTGAATATGGGATGAATATTAAATAATGATGTTGTATTAATGTTAAATTTCCTGAGTATGATCATTGTACTATGGTTATGTAAGGGAATGTCCTTGTTCTTAAGAGAAGAATGAAAGATTGTATCAGTTATCTATCGCTGGGTAACAAATTACCCCAAAAGTTAGTGGCTGAAAACAACAATAAACATTTTTTTCTTTGAAACAGTTTCTATGGGCCAGGAATCTGGGGCCACCTTAGCTGGGTGGTTCTGGCTCAGGGTCTCTCAAGATGTCAACCAAGACTGTGTCATCTGAAGGCTTAGCTGGGGCTGGAGAATGCACTTCCACACTGGCTCACTCAAAGGTTGTCATGAGGTCTCAGCTCCTCAGGACCTCTCCTTGGGGCTGCCTGAAGGTCTCGCAGACAGAGTGAGAGATCTAAGAAAGAGAACAGGGAAGAGCCCACAATGCCTTACATGACCTTGTCAGGCAAGTGACACTCTGTCACTTGCACCCCATTCTATTCAATAGAAGGGAGTCTCTAAATCTAGCCCATACTCAAGGGGAGGGTTAGGTATTCTTCCTGCTTCTTCCCAAATGAAAGCCAACATGAAATCTCCCTGGGTTAGGCTGAGTCAAGTCATGTTTTTGACCAAGACAAAAAAATAATAATACTTTGGCCCCTATCAACATCTTTGCCTTACTACACCCAGAATTTGCCTGTCCCCTGTGGGAAGCGCCACCAGATATCCAAACACTGTATCCAAACACCTGTATCCAAACTCTTAAGAGAAGAGGGGATGGGCTGGAGAGGGTGGGGTGACAGGGCAGAGTCCATTTGCCTAAAGATGCTTAGGGCTGGCTGGTCACTGAGCAGTGACTCATCCCCCCAGAGAAGAGGGGCATAGCTTTGGAGGACAATCGGGCTAGGTAGGGGACACTTCATGAAGAGTTTGCCTCTGCCTTAAGTCCTCTGCTGAACTCTGGGAGTCTTTGTCCCCTCAGGCCCCTGGAAGAGAAGAAAGAACCTCCTGTGGACCCCAGTCTCGCCCTGGAGCGTGGCCCAGCACCGGCCAGGGAGTGGCTAAGCCTGCCCAGTGCGGCCCAGCCAGGCGGGAGCCATGGATAAATTCCGCATGCTCTTCCAGCACTTCCAGTCCAGCTCCGAGTCGGTGATGGACGGCATCTGCGTGCTGCTGGCCCTGGTCACGGTCAAGCTGTACTCCTCCTTTGACTTCAACTGCCCCTGCTTGGCACGCTACAATGCCCTCTATGGCCTGGGCCTGCTGCTCACACCCCCGCTTGCCCTTTTCCTCTGCGGCCTCCTGGTCAACCGGCAGTCTGTAGTGCTGGTTGAAGAGTGGCACCGGCCCGTGGGGCACCGGAGGAAGGACCCCGGCATCATCAGGTGCGGTCCCACACCACCCAGCTCCCCACCCCACCCACCCCCATGGGCACTGCCAGGTGCCCGGACCCTGACCACCCCAATGGGCATTGTTTGGGGATCCTTCCAATCCTCTCCCCCACAAGCACTGCCAAATGTGACGCCTCCTTCCCCTGAGCATTGCCAACTCAGAGACCCATCTGTCGTTCCTGCCTCTGAAACAGATAGTTCCATTCCTGCCATTGTCACCTTTCCATAGACAGGCTGTGCATAGTCTAGATGCCTGTGACACATAAATGTTAGAGGATTCCTGAAAACTAGCAGGTCACATCTGTCACGCTGGCCATGATTATAACTTGCCACACACGAGTGATATGTGCAGCAGATTTCTTCAGGGAGTGAGAGGCGATGACCCGACTACGGGCTGTCCCCCTTCTCCTGTGAGCCCCCCAAGAGCAAGCACCTCGTCTCTCGGCACCACTGTGTCCTCAGAGCCTAGAGCGAGGTCGTGCTTGGTATCAAAATTAGCTGATGAGTTGATCAATGTGCAGAGTTCAGCAGCCAACTCTGGACACCAACTGTGTGCCAAGCTCTACACTAAGTGCTTTATGTATACAACCTCTCTGAATGGCTTCTCTTGACCCAAGTCTGCTCTTTTATTGGACCCAAGGCACAGAGAGGGTAAACCAGTTGGCCAAGCTCCCACAGCTAGAAAGTGACATTACTGGGATGCAAACATAGTCTGTCTGACTCCACAGCCCAAGCCCGAACAGCTGCTCTAAATGTTTCGGAAAATATGTCTGTGCTCAAAATATGTGGGCAGTGGCAGGAGTGGCTGGTGGGCTTTAGTCCACTCAGGATCTCCTCCCCTCTCTTATTCTTTGATAAGGACAGGTGAGATTTTCTCGAATTTATGTAATGTATCTTCAGGATAAGTCCCCCGTTCCACCTTCTAACCATATTGCTTTCCATAGGACATATTTACCATGTATTTATAATGCACCCCTGGGTAAGTTTTACTCTCTCTCTCTCACCCATTTTGTATTTTGCATACAGTCTAACTTAGAAACAACCCATGCGTCGCATGCCCAACAGCCTCTGGTTTGTGCTCCATGGGGGGTTTTCCTTTCCCTGCAATCAGCCACGCAGGGTGGGTCCTGTGCTCTGGTTGTTCTCTTTGCCTTTTCACCTGAGATCCAGTGGGTGCAGCTCCACTGGGTTCCTGTTCTGTCAATAATGCCCAGACTAGGTCACTGAGGGGGGCAGAGCTGGTCAGGAGGGGCTCTCGAGGCCAGGCTGATGGCTCCAGATACTGGGGGGGTGGTATGTTCAAGGGGTTGCCTTTGGAGGGTTATTGGGCAGGGCTTAGTTTGGCTCCGCCAAAAGCAGACTCTGGAGAGGATGTGATAATGTGTGGGCTACTGTTATGGCAACTGGAACGCAATCTTTCTTGGGATCCTCAGAGAGTGCAGGAACCATGCAGTGCTGTAAGCACTCCTTTGATATACACCCAGACTGGTATTTCCCAGCCCTTCTCTGTGGGAAATCCATTCTTGCATCATGCTAGCTGAATTCTGTCTAACCTTTGTGACCCTCCGCTTTCCTCTGTTCCAGGTATATGTGCTCCTCTGTGCTGCAGAGAGCACTGGCTGCCCCCCTCGTCTGGATCCTGCTGGCCCTCCTTGACGGGAAGTGCTTCGTTTGTGCCTTTAGCAGTTCTGTGGACCCTGAGAAGTTTCTGGATGTTGCCAACATGACCCCAGGCCAGGTGCAGCTGTTCCTGACCAAGGTGCCCTGCAAGGAGGATGAGCTGGTCAGAGACAGCCCTGCCCGAAAGGCAGTGTCTCGCTACCTGCGGTGCCTGTCACAGGTAACTTGAACCATGGTCCCAGCTGTGAGTTTCCTCATTGTCTCTGGTCAATGCCGGGGCCCAAGGCAGAGGGGGCCCAGGCTCAATATTCCCTTCACCTCGAGTCCCTGCCCCCTCTACCGCTTCCCTCAACCTTGGAAAAGATCCTGCATTGGCTCCAACGGGGGAGGAGGTATGACTAAGTTCCTGAGAACCCTCCCCACTGCTGGAGACAACTAAAGAGCCTGTGGCTCAGGGTGGGATGGGAGGATAAGGTGCATGATCCATGTATAGGACAGTGCTAGGCCTTAGGAAGTGGCATTTCTCCATCAATACTGACTCACCCCCAAGGGGCCGGGTGGCAGGACAGCACCTGAGAGAGCAGATCTCTACTGCTCTGTTCTGCTCCCCACCCCATATATACATTCTACCCACCTTTTAGAAATCATAACTGCCATTTATTGAACATTTATGCATCAGGCACCTGTTAAGCATTTCATATGCATCACTTCATTTAATTCTCAGAACCACCCTATGAAGTGAATATAATCATTTGTGTCACCCCATTTTGCAGGTGAGGAAACTGGGGCTCTGGGAGTTTAGTTCCCAAGGCCAAAGCCATGCAGGTTATGAAAAGCAGGACAGGGATCTAATGCCCGTGTCATTACTCCAGACCTTCTTAACCACCTCCCTAAAAGGTAGGTGCTCCCCAGATGCTGGTCCTCCCCAGATGTTCCCCACAGACCACCAACTCCATTACCCTGGGGCCAGCCCCAGCCCCAGCTCCAGTCCAGACCCTAGATTCCACCAACAATCACCCCCGGTGCCCCGGCTCTGGGCTCTGCACACTGGAAAGTGTTTAGTGAACCCACTGTGGGAAAAGCATCATGCTAGGACTACACATGATAAAGACAACTTCTACCCTTTGTGAAGCTGAAACCCACTCATAGGAAACACATGCCCACAGCACCGTGGGGAGAGGTCAGGTGCACAGAACACACTTTATTCCAATCCAGACTGTGGCTTTGGATAAGTCGCTTCCCCTTTGGGGCCTCAGTTTCTCCTGTAAAAGAAAGGAGAGCTCTATCTCTCCACCTTGATAGTGCCTACAGGCTTAAACATACTGCTCTCACTTTGCTGGAAAGACCATGGAATTCGCAGTCAGACCGATCAGAGTTTGAATCCCAACTCAACTGGTAAATTATCAGTCATGTCAAATTTAGCTGGTTATTCATTTTTTTTGCTCCTTGTGTGCAAAATACCCACCTTACAATTTCAGGGGGATGGGGGAATCTCGATAGCGGCCAAATGAAAGAGCCTTGTAAATCATATAAATCATGTCTACGAAGTATAAAGATTCAAAGATTTTTATTTGTTGTTTAAAGGAGTGACTTCTGCTCATGTCCATGTTGTGGCTCGAATTCTCAAGCCAGGACTTGAAGAAACTGGGGCTTTGAATGGGTAGAGAGGAGGAAGAGGAGTCTGCCAGGTGTGGGCTCCTACCTCAGAGAATTGGTCTGGAACACCAATTCCTGCCTCCTGTGGATATTCTATATAACTGCGACTCATCCTTTAAGTCTCAGCTTAGGTGTCAATGTCTTTCCTTCACCAAGTTTATGTTGGGTGTCCCTTCTCTGGATTTCCCTGACCCCCTCATGGCATCAGCTATGCCCTATTTAATTGTCTGTTTCCCCCACTAAAGCATGATCTCTGTGAGAGCAAAGTACTGACTAGCACAGTGCCTCCCACAAAATATAGGATGGTTGGATGGATGGATAGATGGAGAAATGGGAGAATGGATGTATAACAGACATAAGGATGGATGAACACCTAGGTTAAAAGATGAGAGTTTGGTTGATGGATGGATAGATGGGTAGATGGATAAATAGAAGGAAGATTGGGAAGATGGATGGATAGTTGGATAGATAAGTGCAAAGAAGGGTAAGCATACGGAAACATGAATGGATAGGAAGATGGAGAGGAGAATGGATGACAGAAGGATGGTTGGGAAGATGGAGGCATAGGAAGAGGGTAGATAGAGAGTCAGATGAGAGGATGGATGATGGAGTGGGTGAGTGGAGAGAAGGTTGGAAGGAGTGAATTTGAATGGAAGGGTGAATTGAATGGAAAGGAGGATCGGTAGAGGGACAGATGAGAAGATGATTGGGAGGATGGATTGGGTGGATAGATAGATTTGAGGAAGTGTCGTGGGAAAGACAAATAAAGGGAGGGACTTCAGAGCATCCTTGCAACAGAGCAGCAACCTCACCCAACATCGTGCCTCCCAACCCCCAGGCCATTGGCTGGAGCACCACCCTGCTGCTGATCTTCGCAGCCTTCCTGGCCCGCTGCCTGAGGCCCTGCTTCGACCAGACGGTCCTTCTGCAGCGCAGGTACTGGAGCAACTATGTGGACCTAGAGCAGAAGCTCTTCGACGAGACATGCTGCGAGCACGCTCGGGACTTCGCACACCGCTGTGTGCTGCACTTCTTTGCCAGCATGCAGAATGAGCTGGGGGCAAGGGGGCTGCGCCGGGATACAGTAGGCAACAGAGACGCCGAGTCCCCTGCATTGCCAGAACCCCCAGAAGGTCTGGATGGCAGTAGTGGGAAGGCCCACCTGCAGGCCATCTCCAGTAAGGAGCACATAGACCACCTCCTGGGCACCTGGTATTCCAGCAAGCCACCCCTCGACCTCACTTCTTCCCCTGTATTCTGGTAGCATGGCCTCAGCCACTGTGTCCCCATGGCAGCCCCGAGCACCAGGCTGGCCCAGCATACCGAAGTATAGGGCACCCACCAAGCCTGACACTGGCTGTGTCCCCACTGACAAAAATCTGTGGGCTTTCCAGTCTGTGGGGACCATAAGGCAGGATGGTCTACCCCTGTTGAACTCCTTCCCCAAATAGCCCAATCTCTTGCCTCACTTCTGGGTGTGGCCTTCTCTGTGCTCTACAGCAATGCTTCACAAGCTTTAATGTGCTCATGATTCAGGGCATCTTGGTAAATGCAGGTTCTGATTCAGTGCGTCCAGGACTAGGTCTGAGATGCTGTATTTCTGACAAGCTCTCAGGAGATATTGATGCTTCTGATCGGTGGGCAACATTTTTAGAAGCAAGAGTCTAATTAGATCTGCAATGAGTTCTGGGTCTAGAAGTCTGGATTCCAAATAAATAATAATAGTAATAATAATAATAACACATGCTTATATGGTGTTTACTAAATGCCAGACATTGTTCTAACTTCTTTATACATATTAACTCATGTAATCCTCGTGATAGCCTTATGAAGTAGGTCAGAGCTAGAATTTGATCCGAGGAGGTCTGACTCTGGATCCTGTTCTGTTTGAGCTACTGTATCAGTCAGTCTGCCCTCTACTTAATTCTGTTTGTGTATTTGCTTTCAATTTGGTTGGGCTTCCTGAAGCTTTTACCAAGGTTATCTCAATAAGTTCTAAAAAACTCTGCTTTGTTGATGTGGAAAACAGTTTGGGAGTTTCTCAGAAAGTTAAATATAGAATTACTATATGACCCAACAATCCCAGTGCTAGATATAGCAGGGACTCAAATAGATTTCTGCACACTAGTGCTCATACCAGCATTGTTCACAATTGCCAAAAGATGAAAACGACCCAAGTGCCCATCCACAGATGAGTGGATCAACGAAGTGTGTTATATGCACACCATGGAATCTTGTTCAGCCGTGAAGAGGAACCAACTTCTGATTCATGCGATAGCATGAATGAACCTTGGAGACATCATGTTGAGTGAAATAAGCCGGACACAAAAGGACAAAGATTGTTTTATCTCACTTATATAAAATAATTGGAAGAAGAAAATTCATAGGGTCTGAAACTAGAAAACAAATTATCATAGGCCAGGCCGGGGTAGGGATAGGGAATGAGGAGTTAATTCTTAATTGGCACAGAATTTCTGTTGGGGGTAATGTAAAATTTTGGTAATGGATGGTGGTGATGGTAACACAACAGTGTGAATGTAATTAACACCACTGAATTATATATCTGAATGTGGTTAAAAGAGGAAGTTTTAGGTGGTATGTATATTGCTAGAATAAAAAATAAAAAACAGCCATAGGACTGTACAACACAAGCAGTAAACCCAAATGTAAACTATAGACTATAGCCAATAGTACAGATATAATAATTTTCTCTCATCAATTTAACAAAGGTACCACCCTAATGCAAATCATTAGTAATGGGGGCGGGTAAATAGGAACTTTGGGTTTTCTGCATGATCTCTCTGTAAACTTACAATTTCTCTAATTAAAAGCAAAAAAAGGGGGGGAGAATTGAAAAAAAAAAAAACTCTGCTTGCTGAGTTCCTCTCCAAAGTACTAGTTAGTAATTTTGCTGGGTACTACAGATGAATAATTTTGTATTTTCCTATTGGGGGGAGTTTTCTGATTTTGAATGTCAAGGTGCTGATGTTCCCAGCTCCCATTCCCAAATCCCACCAATCCTGTTTCTAGCTGACCAAGGCTGAGCCGCCCTGCCTGGCCCAGCTCGTTTCTCCGCCCAGCCTTAGCTCGCACCCTGAGACCTTAGCTGTGACCTCCACTCTCGGCCCTCCCCAGCATCTGAAGCCTGACCCCTGAGCCCAGCACAGCCCCTTTCTAAGGCTGCTCCCTCTCCAGCAGTTAGGGATCTCCCCCTCTTCCTGGCATTGCCAAAGCTATCTACCTGCTGCTCCTTGCGAGAAATCGGCACCTTAGTGAGATGTCCCCAGGTGTGTGGTCTGTGGCCCAGGCCTCCCAAATCAGGGTGAGGGGCCAAATGCAGACATCTCCATGCTGATCAATGGCCCCCTGGGAATCCAGTGCACTCCAGTGTTCGTTTGAGAACCTCTGGACAAAGTATGGGCGTGGGGTGCAGCTCAAGAAGGAAAACCCCGAAACAAGGTTAAATCTGCTGGAAAGTTTGCCACTCAGTGTCTGGCAGCTTAAACAGGAAGGATTTGGGGGATGATCAGGCTGTTGAGTTCCTCTGGGCCACTGCCCCGCCCTGATGACTCACCACCCCACACATTCACAGGGACACAGATCTATCAGCACAGATGGTGGCTGCAGACAGGGCCACAGACACGCAGACCTGGGCTTGCCCCTTGGCTTTCTGGTCCTCGGGGCCCTGGGGACAGCACAGAGTCCCCTGGATATCCCTGGAAGGCCAACCAACTCCACCAGGCAATCCTGGCTCTCCCCTTTACAAGGGGCCCTGTGAAACTAGACAATCTCTGCAGCTCATCCTCCGCCCACCAACCAGCTGTGTTCAGGCCATGCAAACAGCTGAAATAGCACTGAGTGGGGCTGGTCTAGGCAGAGTGTTAGCAGCGATTGGGTGGGGAGGGAGGAGATCTTGGATGGCCATCAGCACTGATGAGCTCCAAGCCTGGGGAAAGGAAGCTTAAGGACCCCACTTTGGGCTGAAAAGAAGCTGCATCTGGACCAAAGCTAAACTGGCTGTAGTCAATGCACTTGCCTTCTTAAAATGGGCACTACTGAATACTTATGGCATAGAAAGTACTGTGCCAAGGATTATGGAAGGGTGACTATACAGATGACCTGCCCCTTCCTTTAAGGACTGGTGTGGGAGGGACAGAGAGAGGTACAGAAATCATTTTAATTCAAGGCAAAAGGTGTAAATGCTATAATAGGGGCAAACCACAAGTTGAGAAATCAGGGAAGGCTTCATGGTAGAGGTGCCATCTGAGTGGGACTTGAAGGATGGGGAGGGCCTCCCCCTACTTATATATTTAGAAATAACTTTCAAACTTACAGGACAGTTGCAAAAATAATACCAGCCCCACAAAGAGAACGGCAACATCCCCCACCCAGATAAGAATGGGGAGGGGTTTACAAGTAAAGATAGATGGAAAGGGAGAGGCAAAGAACCTCAAATGAAGAAACCACAAGAACAAAGTCATGGGTTGGGGAAAGGGGCAGAACATATTTTATTTATTCATTCAACAAATATTTATTGAACATCTAGAATACCAAAGAGAAAGATAGACCTAGTCCTATCTTATCAGAACTTTCAGTCTGAAAGAATGTGAGAAGCAAACAAATAACCAAATGGAGGATTAGCAGTCCAGCAAGGCAAAAGCAAAAAAACCAAAACCCTGGCCACCCAGGGTTGAAGAGCCCACTCCCAACAGTTGTCACCAACCTATGTTCCTTGGGCCCAGCACCTGAAACACACTCTTGGGGTCCTTTGCCCCTAACAACCTTGAAATGCATGGAGAAGGCTTCCTCTTGCCCTTTTCCCTCTCTCTTCTCCAGGTCAAGCCTCCATCCTCTTTTAACCATTCCCCAGATAATGTGGATTCAAACCCCCAAACCTCTTTGCCCTCACCCATCCACTTGCCATATGTTCACATGGCTCTGAGAAAAGAGGCCTGGAGCAGTGTGTGCCACCCCGCCCAGGAGTGAGGGACACAAATGAGAGGCTTCCTTCGGTCTCGGAAAGGCCCTCCCAGTCCAGGAGAGCAGCCACCCAAGCTGGGCCCAACCTCATTCCCCAAGCGCCAGCCAATTCTGGGTTATGGCCATGCTGACCCGTCCTGTACCTGGGATCCTCTCTTCTGAGAGATGCAGTGGCCAGCTGAGCAAGGCAAAAATGTACTGGAAGTGACAGCACTAGCTGTAGGAGCCCCCTCTGATGCCTGGGCAGCTGCAGGTCCCACCTCCACCCGTTCTGCACGAGGAGACGAAGATAGCGGGAGCCTTGAGATTTTCACTCAGGATTTTGGACTTCATCCTGCAGACAATTGGGTTGAGAGACAAGCGCTTGGAGGCAAGGTCAGGAGGAGGGATGATGTTTGGGATTCACCCACATGGAGGTGTTACCCCAAAACTGCAGGAGTCTCGAGAATGACTCGAGTGAGAAGAGGGAGCCCAAAACCTTCAGAGCTTTGGAGGAGAAAGAGGAAGTAGCAAAGGAGAGAAACAGAAACAATCACAGAGGCAGAGAGTCCAGAGCAAGGCCAGGGAAGAGAGAACTTTAAGTCGGGGGAAGGATGAGCAAAAAAATTCAGTGTTTCAGAGAGACCCAGGAGGAGGTGGATGACTGGGGGAAAAATCATTGGCTGTTGGCAACTGCCTATGGACAGGGACTGCTCCCCCAGGGAGGTGGACCGAGCCAAGCAGATGGGTGGGTTTTTGTAGAATTCACAGAAATCCCTGGGTGCCTTTCCCATGCATGGTTATAACAGAAAGATGGGAGATTTGGAGCCTGTCTCAATCTATGATATTGATAAGGTGAGGGACCCAGCAGCCCTGGAAGGGGAAGGGAAGAGGTGACGATGGGGAGAAGAGGCCTGATATCCACACTAACATGCTTCTACTTCCAAGGGTCTGAGTTCTTGCGTCCTCACAAGTTAATCTTGGTCCAAGGCTTGCTCCCTTCTTTCCCTTATTCCCTCCTTGTGTTTTCAAGTTAGCACTTATTAATTGAGCATCTACTATGGACCAGGCACACTGTGCTGAACATCGGGGACAGGGTAGTGGACAAAACAGATGTGGACATTTGGCCTGTATGGTTCAATAGGGACCCCAGATGTTAAACAAGCACACTCCAAAATAAAACTGTGCTTAGCACTGTGAAGGGGAAATACATCCGGGGGCCATGAAACTTATGTCAGTTGGACCTCACTAAGCTGAGGGTTCTGGCCTCCCTAAAGAAGTGCGATGAACCAGAATTTCCCAGGTGAAGAGTGAAAAGGGGAAGCATTCTAGAAGAAATAGCACATGCAAAGGTCATGAGATGCGAAGGGGTTTGCCCTGTTTGAGGAACTGAAAGTAAGCCAAGGAGCAAGAGGGTAGACGCTAGGGAGAGAGTGGAGGCGAGCAAGGGAGGCTGGGCCAGCTTGAGGGTTGTGGGCTCCAGCCATTGGAGGGAATTAAGTACGGAGTAGTTCACTCAGATGTTGGCTTTTTAACTATCACGCAGGCTGCAGCCTGGGAACGGCTTGGTGGGGGCCGGTGTGAACTGAAGAAGGCAGTTGGTGCTTGGATCAGGGCAGAGGTCAATGGAGCTGCAGGTTAGAAGCATTTAGGAGGGAGAATGGACTCCAGGTGTGCTCTTGTTTGTCAATGCTCTGCTTAAAACGTGGTGGACAGAGCAGACCGCATTGCACTGGTCAGGTCAGGCTGCGTTGTAAAAATAAAATGCAAGAAAAACAAAAGCAAAATGCTGGCTTAACACAACAAAAATGTATTTCTCCCTCAAGCACAGTCCTCCCAAGAGGAGTGGGGAAGACAGAGTGGTTATTCATGAACCGCTGTCTGTCCCCGGTTGGGGCACTAACCCATGGCAACCCTGCCTAGCTTTGGGTGAAAAGTAATCCCAAAGGAATATAATCCCAGGGTCAGAAATAAAAGTCCCCAGGGAGAGAATCTCAGGTGTTTCCAGTGAGCAGCCTTGGGAGGTAGGGTGGGGGCTAAGGGTGAATGGGTTGTAGGCTCCAGGGTCAGCAAGTCAGGCGGGAGAGAGACCAGGGCCGGGGTGCAGGGGTGGGGGTTGTAGTGTCGGACCTCAATGTGGCTTATGTCACTTCCACACACTCACGCTCTTCTATGCAAATTGGGCATTTTCCTAAAGGCAGAGCACTCACCCTCCCCAGGGGCCCTCTTTGCATGTTGCTTTTCATGACACCCTTAACTCCTCCAAGCCAGAGGGAACTCACCGGCCTAGGACTGGATGCCATGACAACAGTCCCGAAGGGAGGAGGCAGAGGGGTCACATCCCATAGGGCCAGCTGTGGGTGGGCTTGCTGACAGCAGTCCAGGAAGTTTGTGGGAGACTGGGACATCCTGCTTTCCCTTTATACTCAGTGTTGGGCTCCAGGAGTTACTGAGGAGATGGGGAAAGGACACACAACCCTACTAATGCATGGCCAAGTGGACACAATAACGGCCCAGAGCCTGTGAATGTCACCGTACACAGCACAGGGACTTTGCCAATGTGATTAAATTAAAGATATTGAGGAAATTGTCCTAGGTTATCCCGGTGGGCACAGTGCAATCCCCAGGGTCCTTATCAGCATAGGAGAAAGAGATGTGATGACAGAAGCAGAGGTTGGAGTGATGCAGGGCCACAAGCCAAGGAAAGTGGACAGCCTCTGGAAGCTGGAAAAGGCAAGGAAACAGATTGTCCCCTATGCGTCCAGAAGGAGCCCAGCTTTGCCTTGACCCATTTAGGGTCTTTGCCCTACAGAACTATAAGAGGACAAATTTGTGCTGTTCTGAGCCACCACATTGGTGGTAACTTGTTACAGCAGCGACAGAAAACTGACAAATTTTCTAAATGCTCTACTCGGGAGCAGTGACTCAGGTCACTCCTACCATCATGCTTTGACAGCCACTTACTAAGAGCGCACGTGCATGCCTGGCACTGCACTGAATTCTCCCCCCAGCATCTCATTGAATCCTGAATCCTCCCAACAACCTGAGAGGGAGGCTCCAATATCTCTCCATTTCACAGATGGGAAGACTAAGACCCCCAGAGGTTATGTTACTTACCCAAGGTCCCTGGCTAGTATGCGGCAGGGTTGGGGTTTGAACCCAGCTTACTGTCAGGTTGTTCTTAACCACTCAGTTACATGGCTGCTTATTCTTTTATCTTTTTTAACATTTTTTATTGTATAGCATAACATATATACAAAGCAAAGAAATGAAAAAGCAATAGTTTTCAAAGCACTCTTCAAAAAGTAGTTATAGGACAGATCCCAGAGTTTGTCATAGGCTACCATACAATCCTCTCATATTTTTCCTTCTAGCTGCTCCAGAATATAGGAGGCTAGAAGGCTTAAATACTTTTTATCATCACAATCAACTTTTTTCCTTTTTTTTGTGAACAACAACATATATACAAAAATACATGGCTTCTTGTTAAAACAAAATTTGACTATTCAGTGAATAAAATCCCAAGCAAAGGTACTGGGCAGGAAGTGAACTAATTGGGCAGCATGCAGGGGAGATGGCATTCCAGGAAGGGGACAGCACAAGTAAACGGGCAGGGCCAGAGACCTATGTCTCCCATCTGGCCTTGCATCCCCTCTGTGGTCACTAACAGAGAGGCCACCTGGCCTTTGCTGGGCCTTAAGAGGCCAGGCCCCCTCACCCACGGCCACCAACCCGTAGGGCACTGAGACCTGCCCCCAACCCCTTCAGAAGCAGAGCTCCCCAGACTTCTTCACAGCACAGTGCAGAGACAGTGAGAACACTGGTCCATGACACAAGGGCAAACTGGGGCATTTGGAGATGTCTAAATGGAGCCTGATGAAAAAACTGATTACATTTTCTTTATCTTACAGATTTGTGGTAAGAAAAATAAAATGCAAAGTATTAGGGAAGATATTAAATGCTGAACTTGTATAAAACATTATATTGAAATCTATATTTTTTTTTGGTGCATGGTCTAAGAATCAAACCCAGATCCCCTGCATGGAAGGTGAGCATTCTACCACTAAACCACCTGTGCACCCTCCTAGACTTTTTTTTTTTTTATAATGTTGTTTTTTTTTTATTTATAATGTTTATTTTATTTATTTATTTTTTTTACATGGGCAGGCACCAGGAATCAGAACCTGGGTACTTGAGCACAGCAGGCAAGCGTTCTTACCTGCTGAGCCACTGTGGCCCGCCCCCTCCTAGACTTTTTAAAAGAAAAACTTGAGCTTTGCCCTGGTGAGCACGACTTTTTTTTTTTCATGCAATTTTATTCAGATATATTCACATACCCTATAATCATCCAAAGTACAATCAATGATTCACAGTATCATCATATAGTTGTGCATTCATCACTACAATCAATTTTTGAATATTTTATCACTCCAAGAGAAAATAAAAATAAGAATAAAAATTAAAAGTACTGAGGGAGAAAGGGCACCCCTTAAAGGTCAAGTGTCTGGAAGCTATTAGGGAACATTTATCTTTCACGATGACATTGGCTTCCAGTCCCACTAGATTCGTCCTAAAAATTGTAAATAGCAGAATATGTGCTAAAAAAATCCATGAAGTGAAAAGCCTTAATAGTGCCAAAGGAAATTTTCTAATTTTCCGCAGCAGGTCATTAAAATGGCCACCTCAGTGACAGGCTGAGGAGACGGTGATTAGTGCTTAAGGAACCTTCTGGGAGGTTCTCCATGGGAGAAGCCGGGAGGAAAGGGGCTCGTGGCTGAGGTCCTGAGCACTGGCCACCACCGTGAGGCAGTGGGAGTCATACTTGCCTCCTTTCTACTCCTCACACCCATCGGGCTCTGCATAGGACTGGTGGTTCTACCTGAGATGTCTTAGATCTTCCCCTTCCGCTCTGTTCCCAGGACAGGAATGTGCTCTCACCTCTGAATCCCCAGCATCCAGCAGTGCTAACCAAGAAGGTTTTGATTGAACAAATGTTTAGGAATAGACACTGAAAGAGTGACTAACAGACAAGAAAACTAATAACTAATGAATAAGAGCAACATGTCCTGGGCAGTGTAGCAGTGCCTGTTTTCAGGTGGCCCCATCTGGCTGAGACCCAGGACAGACAGAGTCCCAGGAAAGCTGACCCAGTTCTCCAGGGCCTGACCACTCTAGGGACAAAAGTTCTCTGGTGGGGGCCATCCAAGCCCTGCATCCACATCCGGTCAGGCTCAGTGTCTTGTTGCCTGGCTAAGGGGCATCAAGAGACATGCTCCTTGATGGATGGAGCTCCCTTTGTGACTTGTGGAACCCAGAATTTAAGCAGGTCCCTACAGTTTCCCTGGCAACACTCTCCACTAAAGGAACCATTTTATATCAGTGTAAGTCTCATCCATGACTAAATCAGAAAGAAAGGTTCACTTTCATGTTGAAATTTGATGCAATTAATTGATCTTTAATTTGGACCAACCTGTCTGGATTCTATTTCCATGACAGCTGTCTGTTTTTAATGACTTCAGGTATTACAGACAAAAGGAGGCAGAGGGATTGGGCCCATGTATAACTGTCTGAGGTTCCCTGTTACTTCCCAAGCAAGGGAACAGAGTTGGACTATGGGTAACAAATGTGGCATTTATTCAGCTTGGCTCCTCACAGGGAGAAAGCTTCCTGAGGCACTGCCACACTGGACCTTGTTAGTAGATATTACTGTTCCTCTTCTTACTAGCCAAGTGAACTACTTATGACAAGTTGTTTAACTTCCATGTACCTTACTTTCTTCATCTGTAAAATGGGCATAATAATGGGATTGTTGGTTGTTTATGAAGAGTAAATGGGTGGAATATAAGAAATATTTATAATAGTGTCCATGATGGGGTATAAGCTTGATAAATGTTATCTATTGTTGTTAAAAAAAAAAAGTAAAAAAGACACAGCAAAACACCCCATGCCCTTTCTCCCTCCCTATTATTAATTTATCTTTTGTCCTTATTTTTACTCATCTTTCCAAATACTGGATAAAGGGAGTCAGCTACGAGGTTTTCACAATTGCATGGTCACATTATAAAACTATATAGTTATACAATCATCTTTAAGCATCAAGACTACTGGAATACAGTTCAACAGTTTCAGGTATTTCTTTCTAGCTTATTCTAATACACTAAAACCTAAAAAGGGATATATATATATATTGTATAAGAATAACCTCCAAAATGACCTCTTGACTCTATTTGAAATCTCTCAGCCACTGAAACTTTACATTGTTTCATTTCTCTTACCCCTTCTGGTTAAGACTTTCTCAATCCCATGATGCCAGGGCCAGGCTCATTCCCCAGAGTCATGTCCTTTGTTGCAAGAGAGATTTACACCCCGGGAGTCATGTTCACGTAGTGGGGAGGTCAGTGAATTTACCTGGTGAGTTGGCTTAGAGAGAGAGGCCACATCTGAGCAACAAAAGAGGTTCTCTGGGGGTGACTCTTAGGTATATTTATAAGTAAGCTTAGCTTCTCCTTTGCAGGAAGAAGTTTCATAACTTATTCCCAAGCCCCAAGATCAAGGGCTTGTCCTGTTAAATTGGTAGTCTGCAGTGCTTGCAAGAATATCTGAAATTCTCCAGGTGGGGAAGTTTAATATTTCCAAGTTTTTCTCCAGTCCTGCAAGGGAGCTTTGCAAATACTTTTTTATTATCTGCCCAAATTACTCTGGAGTATACTAGGGCTTCACTTCAGCCTGTACAAACTCACAAAATCTCACCTCAATTAAAATTTCCATGAAATTATGGTGTTCAAATAAACTGCCCATACAAGTTAAATTAGAAGTGTGCTGTAGGAAATAAAATCTTGCACCAAATAAACATCTCTTCCTTTGGTCTCACACAGAAGTTGAAGTTTTAAAACAGTCAATATCATCCTTTACTCTTCAGTCTGATTTTCCTTAGTTCTAACCAGATCTGTTTTATTCCTATGTCTAATTGAAATCTGAACTTTTTTTTAGCTCTTTTGTCAATTGCTGTATGGCTGATGCTGACTTTGAGTCTCGGGTGTCACACTAATACCTAAAGTTCCAGGGAGGGAAATGCCCAAGTTATACATGACAGGCTCAGCATCTCAGAATTTAGAAATAACCGTTACAAGTCAGGAATAGATGTGATTGCTGGTAGGAGCTTACACTCTAGGACAATAAGTTTTCCCATGATAACCTGTTCTCTCGGATTCAATTCTCAAGAGTCTGCACATTATAGTTAATCCGTATTACTGAGGTGTTATAATCTTTTTTTTTTCATTTCTGGCTTATTTCACCCAACATACTGACCTCATGGTCCATTCACCTAGTTATGTGCCTCACAACTTCATTCCTTCTTGCAGCTGTTCAATATTCCGTGGTATGTGTGCACCACCGTGTGCCCTTCCCTCCATCAGTCCATGTACCCTTAGGCCACCCTTATACATAGCGAGCTGTGAATGTAGCTGCCATAAACACCAGTGTGCAAATGTCCATTCGTGTCCCTGCTTTCAGTTCCAGGTATATACTTAATAACGGGGTGAGCACGATTTTTTAATATCAGATTTTTTACATGACAGGACCAGGGGCAATTCCTACTCAAGCCTCTTTAATGATAATCTCTTTAAATGTTTGATAAACACCACCCATGTGTTGGTTTAAACTATTATGTACCCCCAGAAAAACCGTGTTTTAATCCTGATCCAGTCTTGTGGGGCCAGACCTATCGTTTAGGGTGAAAACCTTTGATTAGATTGGTTCCATGGAGTTTGACCCACTCAGCTGTGGGTGTGGCATTTGATGAGATAGAGATGTGACTCCACCCACTCAAGGTGGGTCTTGATCAGTTTACTAGAATCCTTTAAAAGGGGAAACATTTGGAAAAAGCTTCAGAGCCAACACGACACACACATTTGGAGATGCAGAAAGAAAACACCTCTGGGGAAGCTGTTTGAAACCAGAAGCCAAAGGACCAGCAGATGCCAGCCACGTGCCTTCCCAGCTGACAGGGGTGTTCTGGAGCCATTGGCCTTTCTTGAGTCAGGGTATTTTCCCCTGGATGCCTTAGTTTGACACATTTATAGCCTTAGAACTGCCAACTTGTAACATAATAAACTCCATTTTTAAAAGCTGTTCCATTTCTGGTATATTGCATTTCAGCAGCATTTAACAAACCAGTACAACCAAAAAAACCTTTTGTTTGCCTAAGTGGGTGATATACTTAAAACTAAATTGTACAACCATTTGAAACTTTATAGTTGTTTGAACAATATTTAAAGACTTTAAGAGCCTTCCTTGATTTTCATGGATAAATGCAATAAAGTTTCTTGAAATGGTGAGGATAAGAGATTTTGAGTCCAATTGAACTGTTTTATTTCAAACATTTAAAAATAATATTGAAGTTAGAATTTGCAGAGTGTGCATGTGCATCAAAGAGAGCCCTTTAAACCCTCCTGCGGCCAGCTTGGATGCCACTGAAAAGATACATCAGCCACAAACAGGAAACTGTGTCCAATATAGAAGCCACACCTCCTGGCCTCCCTGCACTCCATCCTGCCCCAGCCCCTCCCACCACCTTGGCTATCTGCTAGGCTTGGGCAGCAGCTCAGACCCATGTCAGGATGTGTGTTGAGGATGCTGCAGTAGCATCCAGGACTTACACCTCCTTGGCTGGGCTCCCCCTCCTCCTACTCTTACCTGTGGGAACCTGCTGGGGAGCCTCTGACAACAGTCCTTCAGGGGCTGCTAGCCTGGGAGCTCCAGTTGCCCCTGGCCCAGCTGGAGGGTGGAGGGAGGCCATATCCTTTCCCACCTGTATCCTCTCTGTGACACACTAGCATTTCCACCTGGACTAGTAGAACAGGAAAACATGACTCAGCAGAAAGAATAAGGCCAGAAAACACTTCCCTGACCCCTCTGTCCCAATCCCCACCCCCGTGGTCCGGCTAGCCTGGGGTCAAGTCCTACATCTCCATCTACAAGCTGTGTGACCTTTAGCTAGTAACTTAACTTCTCTGAGCCTCAGTCCCCACGTCTGTAAAATGGGAACCATAGCACCTGTCCCATAGGATTGTATGAGGATCACAGGAAATGATTCACGTAAAGTGCCTGGTACAGGGGAGACCTGTATAAAGGTGGGCTGTTGTGGGTCAATCAGGGACACACAGACACCAAGGCCCCAATGTGGTGACACATACGTATGCAGATACAGACACAGAGGTCCCCAAGCCACAGCGAGCTCACACTGGGGCACACGCACAGGGATACACAGATCTGTGGCCCCATGGAGACCCCCGACTGGTCTCTGCCTTGGCCCCGCTCCCTTGGCCCAGACAAAAGCCTCTGGTTGGAGCTGGATCTGACCTGCCCTTCTGGGAGAGCTGCAGGGCATCAAAGAGAGTCCTTTGATGTGTGGTTGCTGCTTTGATGTGTGTCCCTGCTTGATGTGTGGTTGCTGAAGGCCCCCACCTGTTTCCCAAAGACCACTCTGGAGACCCAAGTTCCAGGCATGAAACCCCATGCCCTCTCCTTATTCTGATCTGTGGGCATAAAAGGTAGAAGGAGGGGCCAGGAAAGGTTTTGTTATCCACAGTCCACAAGCACACAGACACACCCGCGGAGACATTGGCGGTCCAGACACAAAGGCAACCTGCATTGTACTCACAGCCCAGAGCTCCCGGCCCAGCAGGGAGGGGCCCCGACAAGCTCTCAAATCCAGATCCTCTGACTCCAAATCCAGGACCTCCTGGTCTATGCCGGGCTGGCATTAGCACACCTCCACCACCACCATCCCCACCGCCTCCACCACCACCATCCCCACCGCCTCCACCACCACCATCTCACCACCACCTCTATCACCCCATGACAGCCACTGCCATCACCACCCTCAATGCCATCATACCGTCATTGAACTGATGGAGGGGCCCCCTGGGATCCTGATACCGCATGGAGGGACGACCCATTGGGAAGTTCAGAAAGGGTTGACGTGCTTCTGAGGAACCCAGATGACAAGGCCCAGAAGCTCAGTCCTCTGCAGCAGCCCTGGATTCTCCCAGACTGCCCCCAGCTCTGCTGGAAACAGTAACTTCCCAGGCCGTGTCTGAGCCTGTCTTCTCCTCCCCCTTCCTTCTGTCACACCCAGGAGACTTGGTCCCATCAGGTGTAGCCCTTGTGGCTTCCCA
Organism: Myrmecophaga tridactyla; assembly: GCA_004026745.1. NCBI lineage: Eukaryota > Metazoa > Chordata > Mammalia > Pilosa > Myrmecophagidae > Myrmecophaga > Myrmecophaga tridactyla. The sequence continues at coordinate 26,781 of PVIY010009641.1, forward strand.
TTGCCAGGGGCGCTGTGGAGAAGAGCCCAGAAGGGTGGAGAGGGGAGGGGCAGCACCCTGACTGCACCCACAGGATTGGGCAGCACCTGGCCAGAAGGTTCCTCAAAGAGACAGCGACATCAGCCACTGGCCCGAGCCCTGCCCGTTTCGGCCAGGAGGGCCCGAGCCATGAGGTGGGCACCCAGCGGGCCGGACGGGCTGCCGAGGCCATCCCTGAGGTGGGGGTGAGGTGGGAGGGGGCCACTGGGCGCTGCAGGGGGCACGATGGACAAGTTCCGGATGATCTTCCAGTTCCTGCAGTCCAACCAGGAGTCCTTCATGAACGGCGTCTGCGGCCTCATGGCGCTGGCCAGTGCCCAGATGTACTCGGCCTTCGACTTCAACTGCCCCTGCCTGCCAGGCTACAATGCGGCCTACAGCGCGGGCATCCTGCTGGCACCGCCCCTGGTGCTCTTCCTGCTCGGCCTGGCCATGAACAACAACGTGTCCATGCTGGCCGAGGAGTGGACGCGGCCGGCCGGCCAGCGCGCCAAGGACCCGGCCGTGCTGCGCTACATGTTCTGCTCCATGGCCCAGCGCGCCCTCATCGCGCCCGTCGTCTGGGTGGCCGTCACCCTGCTGGATGGCAAGTGCTTCCTCTGCGCCTTCTGCACGGCTGTGCCCGTGGCCGCGCTGGGCAACGGCAGCCTGGTGCCCGGCCTGGACCCTCCCGAGCTCGCCCGCCTGCTGGCCCGGGTGCCCTGCCCCGAGGTCTACGACGGCGACTGGCTGCTGGCCCGCGAGGTGGCCGTCCGCTACCTGCGCTGCATCTCCCAGGTGAGGGGCCAGCCAAGCTGGGTCTGGGTCTCCCTCCACAGGCCAGGGCCCCCCTGACCCCCCACCCCTCAGAATGGGGCTTCCCCACAGGCAGAGCCCGTGGGGGCTGGCATGTCACCCTGACTCAGACGGGGGCTTCCGAACACAGAGCCTTGTCTCCTCCCACTGACCGGGGAAAGTGCTGTGCCTTCCTCAGACCAGGGGCTCCCAGAAAGCAGGCCTGTCCCCCTTCCTGAGGTCCCTGGAGCGGACCCAGCAGCTCAGTGGCCCCACATCCTCTGTCCTGAGCTTCGAGCTTGGAAACCTGGGGGAATTTGCATCCTCTTCCTCTTTCAGGAGTAGGCAGTGGTGAGGTGGATGGGTGGCTGGGCCATTTGGGTACATTTCCCTGACAAATGCTCCCGACTCGGGTATGTTGTCGGGGGAGGGGGAGAGCTGAGGGTCGGGTGTATCTAGAAGGGATGGCGCGGTGAGAGACATGACCTCAAGCAGGGTTGGAGGGCTCACTGCTGGGGAAATCTAAAGTCAGGTTTTCCCAGCCCCTCTCCCATGCCCTCTGCACCCCAGGCCCTCACCTGTCTGTGCTGCTCAGGCTTCCCCAGGGAGACCAGTTTGGGCAACGTGCCCAGTGGACCAGGGTCTGTCAGGGAGAGGGGCCTGCCCTCTGAGGGCCAGAGGAACACGAACACCATAGTTTGCCAAATCCAGCTCCGCAGCACCTCCTCTCCAGCCCAGCTTCTCCCTGTGAGCCTCACACTGTGGGGGTCCGAAGCCAAACGCTGCCAAACCCACACTTGCTCTGAGGGGGCCTCAGAGACGTCCCCTTCCCCATCCAGGGGCAGCTGTCTCTCCACCTGGCCGAAAATCATCCAATCGTAAGTGAAAGTGCCTTCAGAGGCCACAGGCCGCCTAGCCTAAAGACATGTGTTATCTGGCCTTCCGAATAACGTTAAACTTCAGAATTAGTGAGCAACACCTAAAAAACGGAAGACATCACATAAAAGTCAGATTTCTCACTTCCCTTGAAATATCAGAAGATCCAGCCCCACTCTGTCCACATTTCCTCATCAAGGCAGAGGGGAGGTCGCCTCACCAGACCGACACACGCTCTCCAGCTCCCTACCTGCTGTCTGCTCCACCGCTACCCACCCAGCCCCTATTGTTGGCATTGTCTGTCCCTTGTCCCCACATCCTGACTTGGCCAAACGCTTCTCTGGGCAGGTGGAGGCGTGACCCTGAAGCCCAGATTGAGGGAGCGTCTCACGCATGCCCCGCAGTGGGTCATTGGCAGAACAGAGCTGGCGCTTGATGCTTGTCCCACTTGTCTCTGTGACCCCTCAGGGCCCAGCTCAGAGCCCAGCAGAGCCTATTTAGTACCTGGCAAATGAATGGCAGACAATACCAGGAGCTAACAGACAAGAGATAGAACCAAGAGGAGGAGGGTCACTCTGGCCTGGGGAGGTCACAGATTTCCTAAAGGAAGAGGCATGGTCAGTGAGGGCCTGCTGGCTAATGGTGACTTAACATTATGTGCCAGGCACTGAGCGAGGTGAACTATTGCCTTTAGTCCTCACACAACCCTCTGATAGGTCCTATCACCAGCCCCACTTCACAGCACAGAGAAGCCAGATTCCTCGCGCGTGGGTGACTAATAAGCAGTAGAGACAGGACTCAAACCCAGGCTGCCCAACTCCGGGGTCTGCCCAGTTAACTCCTGTGCTTTACTCAGATGATCACATTGCCATGAGGTGGGTATATCTGTGCCCATTTAACAGATGAGGAAATGGAGGCCAAGAAGGGTAGCCACTGTCCCCATCAGTGCCGTTTTCCCCAAAGGCCCTGATCACAGAGTACTCTCGGGGGTTGGAGATGTCTCGGGGGCAGGAGGGCAGTGCCTGGCCGACGCTCTCCTCTGACCTCTGCAGGCACTCGGCTGGTCCTTCGTGCTGCTGACCACACTGCTGGCCTTCATGGTGCGATCCGTGCGCCCCTGCTTCACGCAGGCTGCCTTCCTCAAGAGCAAGTACTGGTCCCACTACATTGACATCGAGCGCAAGCTCTTCGACGAGACCTGCACAGAGCATGCCAAGGCTTTTGCCAGGGTCTGCATCCAGCAGTTCTTTGAGGCCGTGAACCATGACCTGGAGCTGGGCCACGCCCATGGGGCACTGGCCATGGCTTCGGCAGTCCCAACCACCACCAAAGGCACCGAGGAAGAGAGGGAGAAGCTGCGTGGCATCACCGACCAAGGCACCATGAACAGGCTGCTCATGAGCTGGCATAAATGCAAGCCGCCCCTACAGCTAGGCCGGGAAGAGCCGCCGATGGACAATGGCTGGGTGGGGGGCAGGCCCCGGCCTCCATGCAAGGAGGTGGCCACCTACTTCAGCAAAGTGTGAGCCCTGGCTGGCTGATGGGGCAGGCATGGGGGCCTGAGCCCATGGCCCGTCAGACCCCCAAGTAGACGGGAAAATGAAGGCGGCAGGTGCTGGGCTGTAGGACATGTAGCAGATCCACATGCCCAGGCAACCGCCTGCCCATTTGAGGCATGCAGGAGCTGGACAGGATGCTCATTCCTCCAGCTGTGACGCAGCCCTGCATGGCCCAGAGAAATGGGCCATTGGCAGTATTAGCTTCAGGGTTCTGAACTGACCTGGGGGCCGAGGGGGAGATGGCCACTCTAGAGATGCTGGCCTCCTCCCTGGCTCACTGTCTCCTCTGAGGTCCTACAGAGGTCCCTGCCCCGTGCCCACGCTTGTCTGTGACTTTTGAGGATCTCTGTTCCCTGTTGCTCAGGGCTCAGGGAGTGGGAGGGCTCTCAGCCCTATTGTGGCAGAGGAACCCTCCAACTTCAGCCAGTGTCTGCTGAGTGAGGCTGAGTGGCCTTGCCCCAAGGTGGACATGCCAAACGGCTTCATCTGGTGTGGCACAAAAGGGTGACAGGTCATGGGACCAGGTGCCAGGGGTTAGGTTCATGAGGGAGGAGTCAGGGCATGTGATGGCCACAGAGGTCACCCCACAGCCGCAGAGGTGGACTGTACATTCACTTTTTTTTTTTAATTTGCATATGGGCAGGAGGCACCAGGGATCGAACTCCAGACCTCCAGCACGGCAGGTCGGAGCTCTGCCTGCTGAGCCACGGCAGCCGCCCTGTACATTCACTTTGCACCCAGCACAAAAGGCCTCCCATTTGGAAGAACTGGGGAGGGTCCTTGAAGACCACCCTAACTTCCCCCTCATATCCAAGTAGGCATCTAGGGGGGCAATTAGACCAACCCCAGGGTTTGAGCAATTAGAAACAGGTGTTCTTTCTCAAAGATCTCCTCATTTTCTCAAATACCCCCCCCAGAGGAGGGGCCTCTAAAGGGCTGAAGTGGGGAAGAGAGCAGGTGGGGAGCAGGCTTCAGAGTGAGGCAATGTCCCTGCATCTGTTGCTTCATTTTCTGTGCCTCAGTTTTCTCATCTATGAAATGGGGTGGAGGGCGCCTACCTCATGGGACTGTTTGAGCATCCGCGAGGCAAGTGTGTAAGAGGCATGAGCAAGCATTCAGTGCCTGGAGGCTACCGGGTTTGATGTCTGAACCTGAGGGCTTCCCTCTGCCTCCCCCTGAGCAGGGGAGTGGGGCAAAGGGAACAGGAACAACTAGAGCTATCTTTGTCCCAAGGAGGAAACTGAGGGCCAGATTAGCTTTTTACCTCCCTCTGATCTCCTCGAGACATAAGCCCCACCAGCTAAGAATTTCTTGATCCCTACAACCTCGTTTTAATGATTTCCATCCCTAATTGTGCATCCTTCCCCTATTCCCACTTCTGAGACCCATTTCCCTCCTTGTCATCCTTTGGGAGGACCATCCCTGTAGGCCAAGGAGGGCTGGGGGCTCCCCCCGGGAGGTGGGACTTGATCAGGAAGTGAAGGAGGGGAGGGCTCAGGTGAGCAAAAACCAGGTGCAATTTGTGCATGGGGCGCTTCCGGGTGAAGCAGCCCAGAGACAGTGGGAGGTACAAATGTGAGGGGAACAGCCACGCTTCGGTCCGGTAGACCCGGGTTCAAACACGGGAGCTGGGGTCCCACGGCAGGTCACCTCAGCCTTTGGAGCCTCGGGACCCAGCTCAGAGCCCAGCAGAGCCTATGTAGTGCCTGGCAAATGGATGGCAGATAATAACAGGAGCTAACAGACAAGAAACAGCTTGTCTATGAAAAATGGGCATTAAAATTTCTGCTTTTCAGGATTATGATGAAGATGAAGGGAGATGATTTTGGGGGAAGGATCTGGAGTGGCGTCTGACACATCACAGGCTCTAAATAAAAACACTGGTCCCTTTTCCTTCATTCCTGCACATAGCCTAGCCCAGCTCAGTGAGGCCAACATCTCACTCAGCAGTTCCGCTGTTGAGATGGACAAGCATTGCAGAGCTGACAAGGGCAGTCATCTCCCCTCACCCTAGGGTTGGCTAGCCTCTGAATGCTCCCCTCTTCATTATTCTGACCCATGACTCTTCAACCTCAGCTTGCACACTCCCATAGATGAGCAGCTCATCACCACTTTTGGGGGCAGGAAGGGCAGCTGATTGTTACAAAGAGCTTCCTTCAGAAACCCTCTTCCTTGTAATTTCCACCCACCTGTCAGAGCTCTGCCCACAGGGCCTCAAAGAATCCCAACTCCTGAGTTCACTTGTCAGCCATCCAGAGATGTGAAGCAGTACCTGGGGAGGAGTCTGTCAACCAGGCAGTGGCAGGACAGTTCTAGGGAGCAGGGCCAGAAGGGAGGGGTGTTCTGACCTTGCATCCCTTTTAAGGGTCAGGATCGGCTTGATCGCACCTCTCCACTGACCCTGCTGGGGTCTCTTTCTGGCCGCTCCTGGCCAGTGGGGGTCCGGCATGGAGGGCAGGGCAGGAGCCAGACCACCCTGAAGGCCTCACTGCCTGTGCCCTGCTGAGACCCCCCAGTGGGTCTCACTGGTGTGGAGAAGGTCAGGACCTGGACGGTGCCTGGGGCAGAGCCGAAGGTGGAGGGTCAGCACACTCAGGGAAGCCGAGTAGAGACAGGCCCCAGCCCCCAAGCCAGGGCAGACGCTGAACAGGCGCCTCCACTTCCTTTCCCCTCCCCGCCCTCGGCTGCCCGCCCTCCTCCGCCTGGCGCTGAGACTGTTTTTCCGCTCGTTCGTGCGCACGTTCCATCCCACTGTTTCCTTCTCTTTCTCTGGAGTTAAACTTTTCTGAAGACGCCACCAGCCCTGGGCTCCTCTGCTAGCTGGAAACGGAGAGAATAGCTGGGAAGGAGCCCCGTGGAGGGCCCGCGCGGCGGGTGGGGCGGCTGCTCTATGCAACCAGATGGGCTATCCTGGAGGCCCACACCGCCGCTCAGAGGGCCCAGCCCTGCCGAGGCCAAGGTCGGGTGCCCACAGCTGGCTCCAGGTAAGCAAGAGCTGCAGGTAAGAAAGAGGCACCAGTCTCCTGGCAGATGTTGGAGGAAGTCCCAATCCAGACCTGGGTGGGGTCCTGCCCTGGCCTGTAGGGCAGGAGCGCCGGCTTCAGATGGTGGCCTGGTCCATCATCTGCTCACCAGCCCCGCCTGCTCAGGCATCCTACAACCTGGGTTTGTGAACTCAGGGCTCCCACCCGGGAGATAATCAGGAGCCTGGAAGCCAGGCGGCTGGAGGAGGAAGGGGGAGATGAACTTACATTTGTTAACGGGTTAACATTCATCCCCTGCAAAACTACCAACTCTCTTTCCCAGGAAGCTATATTAGAGCCCTGGCTGTGATTGAGGGAGGAGTCAGACCTTTCCTCTTCTTTCCAGTGCTCCATGTGGCCAGGCAGTTTTGCCCAGGCCCATCTGGCAGCCTTGGCAGTGATGAGGAAGGGTGGTGGTATAGAGATGGGGGCACAGAAGGAAATATGGGCAAGTCTCCCACCTCTGCTTGCTGCTCATCCCATTCCTCCTCTCCCTGGCTTCTTCTAGAATGAGGATCTTTGTTTTCCACCTCTGAAATGGGGAGGACAGGGGGCCTGACTCTCAGGCCGGTGTGGCTGGAGCCTGTGAAGAGAGTTGGGTAGGACATCTCTGGAGCCTGAGGCCACAACTACTTCATGGCAGGCTGCCAGCACTACTGCTATCACAGGCTTCTGGATGGGCTGGTGGGCATTGCTGAGACTTTGCCTTCATAGAGGCTTCCTGTCACAGGCAGGTTGAGTGGCCCCAGGGCCCAGAGCCCTGTCCAGTGGAGCAGGTCTGCAGGGGGCTTGCTGGATAGGGGAGGGGCCATGGCTGGAGAAGAGGCTTACCAGGCTTCCATGGACAGGCATACGACAAAGTCAGAAAGAGACAGAGAAAACATCAGGTTCACTTAGCCCACTCACCTTGTCTACTTCCCAATTCTTCTTAGGTCTTGGTCAAAAGTTCTGCTCAGCCATCTCCATATGTGGATGGCTGCAAGCAAGGAACTTGTCCTGTTCCGGCCTTAGTTTCTCAGTCTTTACAGGAAGCAGAATCATCCACCCCTCAGCCCATCTCACTTTCAGAAGCCACCATGAAGACCAGATAGGCTAAGAAAAATGGAGGTTTTCATACATGGGACAATTACTAGGCATCATTTATTCCCTTTCTTTTCCCTCCAACACCTCTAAGAAGCAAACAAGGATCAGAATGATTTATTCTTTTCACAGATGAGGAGACTGAAAAAAACTTCCAGATAAAAGTTGTTAAGTATGTTGAGAGTCAGAATCTCCTTAACCAATTCAGAGCAGAGGTCTCCAAAATGAAGCAAAAGGTTCTTCTGAACTCCAGAGATGCTGGAGTCTATGTTAGGCTTATTATTGATCAGAGGCCCCTACCTCCTCCTCATCCCTCATTGCAGTGTCAAATCCAAGTCCCTTATCCACCACGACAACCACCTTGGCTTTTACACCCCATGGGTTGAGAGGTCTTGAAGACAAATCCCCAAATGTTCCCAGGCCTCAGGAACATTAGCAATACCTGGAATCCCACATTCCCTGACAACCCAGGGCCATTCCTAACCCCTACCCCTGGCAAAACTTGTAGTGGCAGAAAGAATGGGCTTGTACCCCAGCTCTGCCACTTATATGTGTCCCTGGTAAGCCACACACCCTCAGAGCATCCTCTTTCTCTTGGGTACAACTGGGACAATAATAGCTGCCTCACAAAGGGCTGTAAAGTGCCTGACACTTAATGGGGTCTCAGTGAACATTAGGCACCATTATTTCCCCCAGGCCCCAGAGCTCCCCTTTATCTTCCTTTCTTACCAGCCTGACCACACGAGCATCCTCCTTAATCCTGGTTTTCAGAGGCAATTATTTATCAAGCATCTATTGTTCCACAGGAAGCACAATACCAGCTACCATAGAGGATAAAACAGCCAAACTGTGCCCTACCTTCAGCTGTCCCACAGCCTGTGCCCCTTCCTAGCCTCACCAAGAACCATCAGTCCCAGTCTCCTCCTGCCTCCTTCTCTGCAGCTGATCCCCCAGCCAGCGTGGCACCATGGCAGCCCTCATTGCGGAGAATTTCCGCTTCCTGTCACTCTTCTTCAAGAGCAAGGATGTGATGATTTTCAATGGTTTGGTGGCCCTGGGCACAGTGGGAAGCCAGGAGCTGTTCACTGTGGTAGCCTTCCATTGCCCCTGCTCCCCAGCCCGGAACTACCTGTATGGTCTGACAGCCATCGGTGTACCTGCTCTGGCGCTCTTCCTCATCGGCATCATCCTCAACAACCACACCTGGAACCTTGTTGCTGAGTGCCAGCACCGGAGGGCCAAGAGCTGCTCAGCTGCCCCCATCTTCCTCCTCTTGAGCTCCATCCTGGGCCGGGCAGCTGTGGCCCCTGTGACCTGGTCTGTCATCTCCCTGCTACGTGGTGAGGCCTATGTCTGTGCTCTCAGCGAGTTCGTGGACCCATCCTCACTCACAGCTGGAGAGGAGAGCTTCCCACCAGCCCATGCCACCGAAATCTTGGCCATGTTCCCTTGTGGGGAGGGCCCTGCCAACCTGTCAGGCTTCCGGGAGGAGGTCAGCCGCAGGCTCAAGTACGAATCCCAGGTAAGCTGCTGTGCAGAGGGACACTCCCCTTGCCCTTGCCCTTGCCCTACGTGGTGGTTGATGGAAGGTGCTGGGATTACCAAGGGTTAAAACCGGACTTGGACCCTCAGAAGCAAAGAAAGCCCTAGATTATCAGTTTCAGGTATCAGAATTTGTCAATCCATGGATCAGTCCTTGGTGGGGCAAGGGTAAATTCCAGTCCCAAACAAACCAGATAGCTTCAAACAGTGAAAGAGTGCTATTCTGGCTCAGCCTGAGACTTAATTCCAGTCACAGACTAAGACCCTTACTCCAATCAGATGACCCTGAACCCCTGCAAGCCACCTAACAAACATTTGCTGTGAGTGACAATGGGGTGTAGTGGGCTCCTGGGATCAGGAAGGCCTGAGGCCCAGCACCAAGTCAGCTCCAAGCATTGTTGACTTACAAGAAGTCCATTGGGCCAGGAAGGGATGTTGAATCAGGAACAAGCAGATGTTGCCTGATCCTACCCTCAATGGTGGCTTAGTTCTGAAGGAAATGATGACTCTGGGAGGAGTGAATGTTGGTCAGGGGAGAGATGGCAAAGACAACTGGGCAGGAGCAGAAAAAAACCGAGCTGGAAGTGTTAATTTAGAGAAGTAGGGAATGAGGGAGACAGAAAAGATCACAAGACTTTCTAAAGTCTCTTCTCTTGGGTACATATGAAATACAAGTAGACAGAGAAACAGGGCTGGAGACAGCTCCAAAGGAGTTGAAAACTGGTAGAGAAATAGTAAAATTTATTTGATGCTGATGGAATGCTCACAGACCTCTGTACAGGATCAACTTGGAGAAAAGATGAACTTGACTGTACTTGTCAGTAGGCTTAACCCAAGCAAGTGCTTGAGACATGAACACAGATGATCTCAAACCAGAGTGAGGATGTGAGAGGAACTGGGCCATGGGGGACTTAGGGAAGGCGTGATTGTTCTGAGGGGCCTTTGAAAACTCCCTGTAGGTGGCACCTGGACTGGGGATGAGAGTTTGAGCTGGATTTTGACAGACTGAGATGTTTAGCAGAAGGTTGGGGCTGAAGGAATGACAGCAGAAAATATAGGAGGCAAAGTCTAAGAATAGAGAAAATGTGAAAGTTAAAGGATGTAAAGAAAAGAGGTGGAATCAGAGCCAGAAGGACCTGCTTCCCCTAAAGAGACAGAATCTGAGGCCAGGAAAGCTACAGAGCCGGCTATCAGGGGACTCTCAGGTGCAGGGTCAGTGAGGCACCCACTTTACCAGCTTCTTCTTCCACTTATTCCTGGGGCGGTTGGGACCTAGGCAGCCCCTTCCCTCAACTCAACCCTACCTGTTCTCTGGTCAGCTCTTTGGGTGGCTGCTCATCGGCGTGGTGGCCATCCTGGTGTTCCTGACGAAGTGTCTCAAGCATTACTGCTCACCACTCAGCTACCGCCAGGAGGCCTACTGGGCACAGTACCGCGCCAATGAGGACCAGCTGTTTCAGCACACAGCTGAGGTACACTCACGGGTGCTTGCTGCCAACAACGTGCGCCGCTTCTTCGGCTTCGTGGCACTCAACAAGGATGATGAGGAGCTGGTTGCCAAGTTCCCAGTGGAAGGCACACAGCCACGGCCGCAATGGAATGCCATCACTGGTGTCTACTTGTACCGTGAGAACCAGGGCCTCCCACTCTACAGCCGCCTGCACAAGTGGGCCCAGGGTCTGGCAGGCAATGGCACAGCTCCTGACATGGAGATGGCCCTGCTGGCCTCTTAAAGACCTGCTCCCACACATGGCAGATGCTTCTACAAAGGACAGTAGTTGACCAGAAGGGGATTTTTTTTTTTACCTACAGCTTCTTGGGGAAGCGGGCAAGTGAAGAGGAACACAAGGACATCTGAAGGGAGGAGAAATCCAGCAGACAATGGTGTCAGCTCTGACAGGAAGACTTTCAGACCTTAAGAAATGCCCTCTCCTTTTGCCATCAGCCCACTTGGGGACAGCTTTGGGGAAGACTTGCCCATAACTGGTCCTTAATGAATTACGACATGGATCCTCTTTAACTGGTGGGACTTCAAGGCCGTCAACAGAGCCTGGGGACAATGAAACTCACCAAGTCTCTTGTATAGTATGCTGTGCAGTTAATTTATGTCTAATTGCATAGACATCTGTTTCAAGGGGGCACAACTGGGAAGCTACTCTCCAATGTATGCCTCTGACCTTATTTTATATATTTAAATTTTGATAAAGGTTTTCTTAGTATAATAGAGTAGCTGGGTATCTGCATGTTTGAATGGCCATAGCACAGCAAGCTGGTGGTCTTGGGGACAGGCCTAAACCCTTACCCCCATGGGAAGGAAGAGAATAGGGAGATTGGGCAGGACTTAAAGGGACCAAAAGGCAGGCAAACACCAGGTGTCACCACACATAGGAAGGTCCTGGGATTGAGGACATACTGACAACTGGATTTAGTTATCTGATCTGAGGAACAGATGGGGCTTGGCCTTTTTCAGAAAGCTCAGCTTAAAATTTCAAGTCAGAAGATCTGGCACTCACTAGAATTCTCATAATGTAGGGCTAATATCCAAGAACCAAGCCAATTCCAGCCTCCCCCGCTCCTAGTTGATCACGTCTACCACCCACCCCTAAAGTCTTTTGGCATTCTCCCTGTTCCTGCTTCCTGGCACTGACACAGCCATGTTCTATAGAAAAGTTCTCCAGCTCTCAAGACATTTCAAGCTCTGTCAGAGAAACTTTTTGTCTCATCAACTAGCTATGTTTGTGCTAGTCTCCAGGAACTTTGGACTATTACGTTGTCTTTCTGGGAATTCTCTACGAGTTGCAGAAAGGTTTGGGTGCTGGTGGACCCTGTTATGGTTCCTCTTATTAGGGACACTGAGGAACAATCATGAAGCCAATCAATCCACTCTGTCCAGAAACCTTCCCCCAGAGGAGCCATAAGAAGGCACAAAGGAAACAGGGACACAGCAATTCGGTCCTAGGTCCAAAGAAGAGAATTAACATTGTATAGCAGTTTCCTACCTGCCAGCCCTATGGCAGTACATAACATACATTTTCTCATTTAATCCACACAATATTCCTTTCATGTAGGAATTTGTTTTAACCCCATTTTACAAATGAGGAAACAGACTCAGAGATTAGGTACTCTAGCCACAGTGGGCCTGGGATGAGACACTGATGGGTTTAAGCCAACACCTGTAGCTTTGCTCTCAGCCACCCAGGTTTCCCAGTCTTCCCTAGTAGGCTCAGCCTCCGTCCTCCTGCCCCAGTCCCACATTCTCCAAAAAAGGGCTCAAGGTACAAGCTGTACTGAGCAAGGCCAAGGGAATGCCCAGTGATTTGAGATCAGACATGAGAACAGGGAAGGGAGCGGTAGGAGGGGCTCACTCCCTGGACCCTGCTGACCCTCTCTCTAGCTGGAAAGAGCCTAGCAAGGACAAAGTGGGATGCTGACCACAAGATCCTCAGGAATTAGCCCTTAAACTTTTGTACCCAAGGAACTCCCATGAAGCAGAAACACTCAACTTTCCTGGGAGCCCACGAGTCTGCCTACAACTAGAGTAGCCTCAGAAAAGATAAAAAGATGAAATACATTGGTACTTAAAGAAGACAAAAAGGAATTTTAAAAAAATATCAAATTATTTTTCATCCTCACAGGACTATTCTGAGGGTGCTGCAGAAAAAGCAGCACTTTTTAACAGAGTCCTCAGGCAAATGAATTTTCCAACGGCCCAGATGCCTGAGGTTGGGCTGGACTGGGTCCCCTCTGACAGTGGTCCTCGGAGCCAGCTTGTCACTAGTCCTCCAACACTGAGCTCTTAGACTCCACATATTCCAGTGCCTTCGCCTTCACTGTCTGCACATCCTTCTCAGTGCCATGTTGCTTCTCATAGTCCAGGTAGCGCTTAAAGAAGAACTTCATTCGCTTGGGGGCCAGGCTCAGATGAATGACCCGCTCAAAGATGTCCCTGTGAGAAAGAGAGGGCAGCTTTGGTTATACAGTCCCAGGCCACATGGCCCCCCAGCTGGTGCTCACTCACTGACTCTCTGGCTCTGGAGCCACGGCCCTCCATTACCCAGAACTCCCACTTCTGTCTTTATTTTCATTACCATTATTAATTCCCATGATCCCCCAGGGAGAGAAATAACCCGGCCCTCTTTTTCTAGATGAGCAGACAGACACCGGAGATGCTAAAGGACTTATCTGCATAAAGTCAATGATTCAGGATGAAGCTATTGGGATGGGGAAATATAAAGAGTTGAGGATCTGTTTAAAACTCACCGAAGAAACTTAGGTGGAGCCCTGTTCTTTCTGGACCTCAGTCTACCCATTTCTAATCCTACTGCTTCATGGGGATGCTGGGAACAAAACTGAGATTGTATTTGTGAAAGTTTTCTAATTCTGAGGGAAACCCAAGTCTCCTGGCTTGTAGGCGAGGGGTCAGGCTACCTCCTGCCCACAGTTCCAGACATAGAACAGAGGCCAGTTTCTGAGGCAGAAAATGAAGTTGGAAAAATGAATGCTACAGGGCCTGATGCATTACTATTTTCTCTTTTTCAAGATAGATTGAGAGAACTGGAGGAATGCTGGGAGCTGCAGTGGGGCCAAAAAAAAACCACCTGGCCAATGTCCCTTTCTCTGCAGGGAACTCAGCCCTGGTCTGTCTTCCCCTCTCACCGGACTTCCTTTTGGCTGCCATGCTTGATGGTCATGTCAATGTAGATTGACCAGACATCTGTGCGCTTTGGGTAGATGCTCAGGGTGTTTTCAAAAATGGCTTTGGCCCTCTCTGTATCCCCCAGCTGGAACTCAAGTTGGGCAAACTTGGCAATGACATCCATGTCTGCAGAGAGAGGGTGGCTCAGAAACACAATAAGCACCATAAGACACCACTCCACACAACACAAAGGGCTTCAGGGACAGAGTGAATCTGACTCATGACTTAGGTCTCATGAGCTAGGTTATGACAAGGTAGGGGTGGGGGTTGGGCAAGGCCCAAACAGGACAGTGGGATGGGTTTAGGGCCAAAGGCTAGTACACAAATGGCACCAGACACTATATCCTCTGGGTACAGAAGAGGTAAGTCCCAGGGGCAACATAATTAGTTTTTTATTCCTCCATTCTTTGGAACTCTGGCATTTAAAATGAACACGCATTGTTATGTTCATGAGCATAGGATGAGCAAATAGATAGCCATGTACCCTCTGCAAGGCTAACTTAGAGTCAACATCATGCCTGGATGAAAAGAACCTCTATCCCCATTCCCAGATCCAAGAAAGCCTACTCTGTTTGGGAATTGGGTGGTTGGTGGGAATGAGCACTCACGTTCCTTATTAGGAAGACACTCAAGGGCTCGCTGCAGTATGCGGTGACTAGCATCAGTATGGCCCCTCTGCAGAAGAAAGGCACCATATTTGATCCAGACAGCTTTTTCCTGCCGAAAACGCTTCAGCATCCGGTTATAGAGTTCACCAGCTTCCTGCGGGAAAGACAAGATGAGCTGAGATATGTGTGATATTACAGAGGGGCAACAATAGGGATAGCGGGCGGGCCACGGTGGCTCAGCAGGTAAGAATGCTTGCCTGCCATGCCCAAGGACCCGGGTTCGATTCCCAGTGCCTGCCCATGTTAAAAAAAAAAAAAACAAAAAAAAAACAATAGGGATAGCCAGGTCCACTCATGAGAATATAGACTTGGGCTCACAGATTTGAAATCTGTACCTAGGCTCAATTCTAGTTATCTGGGGCGAGAGAGCACAAAAGGGAGGCACGAAATTATGGAGAGTCTCCCTCCTTCTTGTGCCAGAACAGAGGTCCTAGTACCGCAAGAGAGGATGTGAGAATGACAAGAGGGATCAGGAAAAGATGGAAAAGGGGCAACTGGACTGAGATGTCACCTTCTCTCCAAGAAGACCTTCAGCACAAGGGTTATACTCCAACCATCTACTGGCCCTTCACTTACAAAGACATCACCTCCCTCATCTCCATTCTGTATTTTTCAAAGTAGAGGTGGAAGAAATCACTTTTTACAGTTGGGAAATGAGGAAGCTAGGGCCCAGATGTTACATATCAAGCCTGGGGCAGGAATGGATCCAGAACCTTGGAGTCCTTCCTTCAGACTCCTGCCTCTGCGACTCCAGGAGTTAAGTTCAGGGAAGTCTGCTGATATCAGAGGAGCCCCTGGCAGCTGGCCACCTGGCCCAGACGCCTACCTGGAATTTCTCTGACTTGGTGTAGATGTCAGCCAGATGGAGAAAGACCTTAAGAGGCTCATTGTACTGCACAGCACGTTCGAAGACCTTGGCCAGTGACTCCTGTGAGCCGTACATGTTTTCTAGGTTCAGCAGTGCCACCCACACGTTCAGCTTCTCCTGCTCCTCTCTGGAAGGGGAGCAGTCAGCAAATAAGCCCCAATAACTCAGCCCAATGAGCTACCCATTCTCACTCACAGATGTCGACTGGAACTACTTCCTCCTCCCCAGGCTTCATCCATGGCCCCAGTTTCCAGCCCCAAATGGGGCACCACTCTCCCCAGCCAACTCCTGGGTTTGAGGCTCCCCTAGTTTTCGCCTCTATTCCTATGAAGGAAGCCTACCAAGACTCAAACTAGTGAAAGGTTCAGGATGGAAGGGGCAGGACCTTGGGTCTATTTTTCTCTCTAAATCAAGTGAAGGAAAGCTCACCATCTCTCTTCACTAGCATTCAGAAAATGAACTCAACACTGACTGAAAAAAAAGGCTACCTATAGGGTTTTCACCTAGGTATGTAGGTAATTGTTTTCCTGTTACTTTACTCCAAACTAGGTACCTTATTTAAGTGTAGGGACTCTTGTAATTGTTACCCTGAGCTAATTCACTGAAGAGAACTATAAAATATAAATGAGCAGAAGATCTATTTCACAATTGGCACACCTATGAAAGAAAGCCTGGGAACCCATAGGCCCCTGGTGGCAGCCACCCAAACTGCCGCCAGCCTGTCTAGGAGGAAATGGCCTGCAGAGGGCAAACCCTGTAAGCTCAGAACTTGGGAGACACAGTCCTCCCTGTTGAAAGTCTCTCTCTAGGACAGGGCGAGGCAAAGCCTGGACCTGAAGGAGATGGTCTTGAGTGCCCTCTCGGCCACGGCACGGGCCTTCTCAATCTCCGTGGCCTGGAGATGAAAGGCCATGTACTGCAGCCAAAGGATGGAGCTGTTGGGAGAGCTCAGCACAAGTCGGTCAAAATCATCTGCTGACTCTGGCTGCCGCCCAGGGTCCATCAGTGCCTCTTCAATGCGGGACAGCTCTTTCTCTGCCCTCTGCTTCTCCAAATCTCTTTCCTTCTTGCTTTTCTTCTGCTGCTAGGGAAAGCAGAAAAACAAGTCAATATTCTGCTCTTCAGACCCTGGGGAAAGTCCATGGTGAAAGCCAAAGGTGAGCAAGACAGTCCATGGACTCTATAAATACCCCTTGGCCTGGGACTGGGCACTAGGAAGAGACACTGAGGTCAGGACAGAGATCACGAGATTGGGACCAAGGAATCCCTACAAAAAGGACAAAGCCCTGAAAAATACAACACCATGGCTTGGTGTGGCTTCTCGTCCTCCTCGCTGTCTGAGCTCTTTCCTTCAAGTGGCAAGGCTGGGGTAAGAGAGTCGAGCCCCACATCCCAAATGAAGCCTGAAGACAGCTGCAGCCTGGGTGCTTCCGCTGGCTTGACCATCTTCTCCTGGAGGATCACAAAGGCATATGAGGAAAGCACTTGACACTTGGCTCAGTCCGCCCTATCCCACCTGGAGAAGCATGGAGTCCTACCATGCCCTCTCCTCCCAGTAGCAGGGCCTCACAGAGAAACCTTGTAAAGTGATTTACGTTTTCTTTGCTAATGACTTTATTTAGGTTATACATTTTTGGAAATTCTGAGGGGAGTAGGGATGCAAGTACGTAAAGTCAGAGAAGACCAGGTGGAAGTATTTCCATACTCAGTCCTCTCAGTTCAAGAATTATTTCTATTTTTCAGAAGGGGACATGGACTCAGGAAACCTAAGACTCCTTTTTCTCTGCCCCACCCCACTAACTTAATTCAGTTCCCTTCAATAAACATTTATTAGAATTTATTTTATACAGCCTATTCTATGGGTAAAACAGGGACCTTCTTCTTGAGAAGCTTATTATCAACTAAGGAAACTAACAGCCCCACTTTTTTCCTATTTTATAGGAAATAAAGCGAAAGATGGTACCAAAGTCAGCCTAACTTTGAAGAAACTAAGGACTTCCCTCAACCAGTGTAGCTTTTTTTTCCTCCATTCAATGTGGTTTCTCACCTTGGGTAGCATATTCATCTCTTCTATCTCCTCTTCTCCTTCCCGGTAATACAATTCAACACCACTGTCACCCTCCTTTGGATCAGCAATCTTTTGCTTCTTGTTCACTCTTTCCTGAAATGACAGGTGGGAAAGATGCCAAGCCACCCTTCTTGCCCAGGAGCACATTCCAGGAGCCCAAGGCCCATGCCTTCCTTCTGCTCCTCTTGGCACCACCTTGAGAAGGTTAGGCAGCTGCCAGGCTGGCTTTTAAAATACTTTCCCTTCTTATGTTAGGAGGCACTACTCCCCAAGGGATTTTACCTGCTCACTTCCTGACTCCGGGCACTCCCAACTGCCCTGCTTCTCTACTTGTGGCTTCTGAGGCTCTTTTTTCTCTTTGTAGGGCAGCTTTGATTCCAGCTGCCCTTTCTGATTTGTTTTCTCTTTCTCTTTCCGGTTCCATTTCTCCTCATTCCTGTTTTGATCTCTCTTCTCTGCCACTATTTTCTTCCCCTCCTGCTTTACAAGTGGCAATTCTAGGGAAGCAGAAAACACATCCAGCTCCCCAGTGTCACCAGGCAGGAATGAAAGCTCCACCAAGTTTTTCTTGTGGTTCAGGCTACGGCAGGGAGAGAGGAAGAGTAGAAATGAAGACAACATAAAAAAGCACAAAGGGCACACCAAGCAACCCAAGCCCTCCCTGTCCTGATCATCCCACAGTTCTTGGCCCTACTCCTGTTGCCTTGGGAATCTTTTCTTTATTCTTAGGAATGATTTGTACAATTTCCCATGCTTAGCAGTAAAATACAGGGGTGGCTGTGATGCCCTCCTACTCTAATCCCAACAAAAGGAGCCCCCGCCCCCCAACAGAGGAAAATCACTACATCTATTTTTAGACATTGAAGTAGAAGGACTCGAACAAAGGGTTTCCATTCATTTGAACCCTGCATTCACCACTACCCAAGCCATCACGTTTAAAATTTATCTCGGAATGCTCTTTCCAAGGACTCCCAGAGAAAGCAGTTTGATTCATATCGTAGAGAGAGAAGGTACCTACCTTAGGATCTTAGCTGTGAGTAGCTTTCCTTCAGGGAGGTATTTATTATAAAGTGCTTTCTTGGACAGGCTGTACTGGGAGACATGGGGGTACCGGGCCAAACCCACAATGGAGGGGCCAAGGCTGAAAGGAGAGACAACAGTCCTACAGTCATAAATACAAGAACAGAATCACAGCCAAGTCTGGTGACTCCACTTTCACAAGGACCTCAAGGATTTATGGTCACGAGGTGCCTCAAGTTTTCATGAGACACCTAAGTTATCAGGGCTTAGAACTAACAGGGCTTTTAAAATGGGAAAAAATAAGCATGCATAATAATACGACAGAAGGATTTTCTTTGCCTCGTATCATAGCATCACCATTTATAAATTATAGACTGCTAGAAAGATGAGGAGAAAATGAGGAAGCATAATAGTAGGGAAAGCTGTACTATCTGGCAATTGTGGATATTACGTGATTTCACAAAATATTTACAAATCATGACCAAATACAATATCAAAGAAAATTCAAATTCGTTTAAAACTGAAATTGGATACGCTGTATTCTTTGTACAAATGGCCAAACAAGAATAACAATTAAAAAACTTTTTAAGTATTGAAAACCTTGGAATTTTAAAAACTAGTGAGAACATGTAGACTCTTCTTCCTTCATAATCCTTCAAAGAAGCTGACTAAGAGAGGCAGTGGACCCCAGAATGGGACGGTTCTAGGGAAGGCAACTTGGATCTGGGGCCAGGCCTCTAGGCTCCACCTCACTGGATCTGGGGCCAGGCCTCTAGGCTTCACCTCACTCACCCCAAGAGCACACCATGTAGCTGGACAGCCTTCACATAACCCCTCAAGAGCTGCCCTTCTTTAAGGTCCTTGATGGAGTTAATCTCAGGATCTTCTATCTTGCTTTTGGTCATCGGATTTGTTCTAAAGGAATAAAAGACTCACATATACACACTCCCAACCTCCCTTTTCCCACCAACACACATGCAATAATAATACTATGTATGTATGAATATGACATCATATCTCTCACTAGGATATACTTCCAGAGATCAACCCTATTCTCTCCTTAAGTTTTGCCAGGCCGGAAGCAAATGTGTGCAAGTCAGCTATGCAGAAATAGAGATGGGCTACCCAAGCCAGAGAGGAGTCAAAGCCAAAGCCGGGGCCTTATAAACTTCCACTTTTCACCACAGAGCAAGCCAATCACAGGCCAACCAACTTCATGCCACAAACTTTGCCTCACTATGGGACCCTAGGGGCGAAATCATCTCCCCTCAAAACTATCACGTGTCACCCTGAATACCCACATTTGGATGTTTGTACTTTTCCCTGGGGAAAAAGGGGTTCTTCTTCTTCTTCCCAGCTTTTCTGGATATAAGAGGGGCAGGGTATAGACTAGATGAGCTGAGAGCAACAGTGGGAACCCCAAAGGGCCATGTCAGATCCATATAACCCCCCTTCAGTCCTCTGAGTGGGTTCTCCTCCCTTCTGTCCCCAACACAGATACCAACCTGGATGATCTCAGTGACAAAGTCAATACATGGTCAGCAGTAGACAGGACACAACACCTGAAATGAGAGCAAAAGGAAGAAATGCTGATTTCTGAGCATCTCAGGAGACAACAGAGGGCCTCAGTTTCCTCTCCACAAGGCTGACCAATAAGCAAGTGCTATGAAGACATAAGATCTGGATTCTCATTCTTTATTGACAACCTGCTGAGGGACTCTAGAACAAGTTGTTTTACTTCTCTGGGCCTTTGTGTAATAGCTGCCAAATAAAACTTAACACTACCTACTCTCCCTGTCCTAGAAAGTAATTGGGAGAAAAAAATTAAGAGATACGAAAGCCCTTTGGAAGATTCATAGAGCCATGTAATGAATATTTAAGAGATGAGATCAGGCTTATTTTAGGTCCTAGGAGTTTCTGATCTCAGACTAACCCACTGAAAACCACAGCCAAGGAATGACCTAGGTATTAATGCCGAACACACCACAGGAGTTCAGAGGACACAGAGCAGTACACCTGAGTGTGGGGAGGCTTTAAGGAACAAAAGCAGGGCTTACTCTCTTTGGATTTCCAAACTTATTTAATCTAAAATGGCAATTTGTAGCCAAAGAAGCTGCTTAAAACTACAGAATCTTAAAAGTAGAAAGACTTTCAGCTACAAGACAGTCCAAATTTTCCCCACCACAGATGTCTGCCTTTTATAATGCTGCGTTACAGACACAAAGCCAGAAGGGGCCTCAAGGGACTGCCTACCTTTAGGCCAGTAATTTATTATGTCACATTTCAAGGTGAAGGAATTTTAATCTAATACTACTGACTGTTTGGCTATAATAAAATGTATTTCGCTAAAACTCACACCTTTCTTTTGCAAGCCTTAAAAGACAAGGCAAAAGATGATCTAAGATTTTTATATGATCCATTCTTTTTCTTCTCGCAGACCTTGGATTTTTTTGTGATGATGAGCCCTGAGAAATGGTTTGAGAAAACATTTAGGCAGGTGTTCAGGCAGCAGGGACATTTGAGACGGATAGGGCAATTATTATTTTCTCATCTCTTCCTCCTACAGGTGTCCGCTCCAGTGTAAGCTAACTCTGATTCTCAGAATAGTGTTTATTGTATCATGCTGAAATCTGCCACGTCAAGGCTAATCGATATAAAAACCAGCTATATAATGGTTTTAAAACTCGGAGGTAGATTGATTTTTGTGTATCTGAAAGAGATCATAGATAAAACCAGTACAGAGAACACCTATAGATCTATAAAAAAATTAAAGATGAATGTTCTAAATTTAAAAATGATTAAGCAATTTGAACAAGCAAAGCACAGAACAAATGTAAGCAGCCAATAAAACTTGGAAAATGACTAAGA
Organism: Myrmecophaga tridactyla; assembly: GCA_004026745.1. NCBI lineage: Eukaryota > Metazoa > Chordata > Mammalia > Pilosa > Myrmecophagidae > Myrmecophaga > Myrmecophaga tridactyla. Next base: position 47,862 of record PVIY010009641.1, read on the forward strand.
GAGAAATGCAAAGTAAAATGAGGTATCAATTTTTGACTATCCACCAACCAAGTGCTAAGATTAAAAATTAATAATGTTGATAAGGGTATGAGAAATGGACAGTTACTGTTAAAGGTGATGGCTTTAAATTAGCAGCCTTTTTGGAGGGCAGTTTGGCAAAAGCTATTAAAAAATTAAATGTACACATCATTCGGCCCATCAATTCTACTTCAAGGAATTTGTTTCAGAGATATACTAGCATTCAAACTTATGTAATAAAATTAATTCAATATTTATTGTCCATCAACAAAGAACTGGTTAAATAAATTATGATAAACACATAACAGAATTCTAAATAACTGTTAAAAATAAGGTTAAAAAAAGAGAACAAGATAGATTTAGTTAATATTAGCACAGGAAAAGAAAAAGTCTATGATAAACTTCTGAGAGAAAAACAAATTGCATCACAGTATACAAAATGAAATTCTATTACTATATAAAAGAAAACTGCTCATATACGTGTTTAAGCCTGGAAAGACAGAGAGCAAAGTAATATAATGGCAGAAAATGATGAAGGAAGAGAAATGACAGAAATTTTCACTTTCTGCTTTTATACACTTTTTGGGGAGTATAAAACCAGATCCACCCCTTCCACAGACAGCTGAAAAGAGGGTAAAAACCATGTCTTACCTGACCACCTGCTGGGGGACAAAGTCTTCCAGGGGCTTCTCAGAGTAAGAGTCACTCACATGAAATATACTGACTCTTCCGATCTTCCCGAAGGGGAAGGAGACAGTCAGCCCCTCATTAGGAGTCACCTTCACAACTCGGCCCATGGCTACTTCCCCTTTCACAAGCTTGTGAGGACCTGGGTGGATATTGAGGGAGGAAGAAACTGACTCAGGGAAGAGAAAATAAACCAAGAAAGAAGCTAGAACACTGGCCAACCACAGGCTGGGGAGGGCAGAGGCACTGCCCAGGTTTTAGGTATGTAGGTTGAGTGGACCACCACACTGTGCAGCCAAGAAACCCAGGGTGTGTTGGACAACCCTTTCTGAGGGACTTGAGAAAATCAATTGTGTACATAATACTGGCTCAGACAGTAGCAGAATAACAGAGACCAGAGAGCAAAGTCCCAAGAGAAAAAGTGATCCAAGAAGGCAGCAAACTAGGCTTCCTGAGAATTCCAATACTGAAGGCATCCTTCAACCTGAGCAACAACTGAAGACCCCTTCTCACACCTTCCCATTCCGACCCTTCCATGACCAATCACTGTTTCATCACACCTATGAGTGACAGACAGAGGAAGGCCTTGGAGGAATCTGGGCCAACCACGGTGGCCCTCAGGACCTGGCCAATCTGGAACTTCTTATCTGGATGTTTCAGAACCTGGAAGGACAAGAAGATTCCTCTGATGTTTGAAGAAAGGTCTGTCATTTATCCAAAACTACAGCACTTAAGCCTCCATAGGAAGTATCCCCCAAGCCCATACTTAAATAAAGCACACAGTTCCTTGTCCCCATTTGAACACATGCATCAGACTTTGAATTGAGCTGAGAGAGCCTGGGTCTCCTCACAGATACTGACCTTGAAGCTAAGAGAAGTGAGCAACAAAGGAATCCTCCCCCGAATGTCCGGAGCAATCTCCACCTCAAGCCATTTCTTAACCACATTGTACTGGGGAAGGGGAAAAATAGGAGACATGGAATAGGGCAAATACAATCATTCCTTCTTCTTCCTCTGTCAAAACAGACTCTCCTAAGACTACAGAGTTGAAAGAGTCCCAGGCACACATTTTGCTAAGGGATAGGAATCTACTCCTACATCCCACTGCCCTGCCCAACCTCCATTTCCCACAGGCTTCACTCAGAGCCTAGTTCAGAGTTAGCCTAGGTCACACATCCCTCTTGCTGCCTCAGATGATTAGGAGGTGAAAAGGACCTTGGAGGAAGTCCCCAGACAATAGGACAAATCCCACCAGCCCCTGTACCTTCCTCTAAACTCATCTGTACCCAGTGATTATTAACCATATCCAGGAGTCAACACTTTATTTCCAAATCAATTTCAATTGTGACCTTCCATTGCATATACAGTGTCCTGCCCTGAACACAATTTTCAAGTCAATTCAACAAAAAAATTTATCAAGCAGCTACTACCATATAGTATCATAGTGATGACTAAAAGTCAGTCCCTGCCTTCGAGGAGATTATAGTCTACAAAGAGTAAGTCAAATGAGTATGCAAATAACTGGAGGACCAAGCAATATAGAGGAGGTACAACATTCTATAAGAATACATAAGAGGGCCAAGGTGGCTCAGCAGGCAGAGTTCTCGCCAGCCATGCCAGAGACCCGGGTTCGATTCCCAGTGCCTGCCCATGCAGAAAAAAAAAGGATCTTATAAGAAAGCTAGTAACAAGGGAAGGATATATGTGCTGAACCTTGAAAGGATGGTAGGCAATGGGAAAACAGGATACTCCAGGTGTAGCTACCAGTGTGAATAAAGACAGGAAGGGAAGAAGAAACAGGAGGTGTTTTGGGTGACTGATACACGAGGTGCACGAGCTCAGATATACCCCTCTAAGGAATCTGAAAACAGGGATCATGTATTAGTGACATCTTCTGATAGATTCTTGCAGAATATGGCAACCACGAAGAAGAGCAACCCCTCAAGGTCAAGACCAGTCCAGCCTCCTCTCTGATTATGTTCCAAAAGGTACAGTTCATGCTGATCTCTTCCCTTTTTGAACTCCTGGGTCAAAACATACAATCTAGTACTCAATTACAAATTGCTTTGTACTGCAGTTGAGCTTTATGAAAGTTAAAAATCTAAAAATTCAGTACTGAACTTTTTTTAAATCTTGCCCTATGATACTTGTAAAATCAAATAACAGGTTTAGCTTAAAATCTACAGATTTGAACTATGAATTGCTTGCCAATTGTTTTCTAGAAGCAGCGGTCATGTGTCATATTCTACAAACCCCACCTGATAACAAATACAGAATCAAATCCCAGGACTAATGGACTTTGTCTCCAGTTTCTTTACCTTTTCTTTTAAAAGAAGGATGGCATTACTCACCCTCTTTAAGAAGCAAGTCACAGTCTGGCCAGCCTGGTATTGTTTAATCTTCTCCAAAGGGCTAACAGAGTGAGTGTTGAGAGCAGTGTGGCTGTCCTTCTCCAGCTCACTGTTTACAGAAAGGTAAGGGAGATAGTTAGCCAATCTCTGGAAAAGGCTTATAGTTTGAAACCATCTCCCCTCAAGGACCATGGATTGTAAACAGAATTTCCCTATTCATATACATCCTCCATCACCTCTCACCCCTACCCCTGTATTTCTTTCCTTAAAGGGGAATGCTCACAATATTGGCCTGAGCATTTTACTCTTCTAGGTATAACAAACTATAAAGTAGGTAGCCTACAGTAATCTTTATAAATTTAGAAAACAATTGTTTTACTTCTTTCACAATGCTTTAGTTATTGCCTTACAGTTTACTGTAACTACTTTTGCAAATAACCTCTCACTGACTGACAATCTTATATGTGAATAAGGCAAGGTAAGTATTATTAAATCAATTTTATGCTATGAAGGAGCTGAAGTCAGGGCTTCTGACTCAAAACTCCAGTGCTTCTGGGACTCAGTATTAAGGGATTGAGAAAACCTTCTCAACCAAAAGGGGGAAAAGAGAAATGAGACAAAATAAAGTGTCAGTGGCTGAGAGATTTCAGAGTCGAGAGGTTATCCTGGAGGTTATTCTTACGCATTACACAGATATCTCCTTTTTAGTTAAAGTGTAATGGAGAGGCTGGAGGGAACTGACTGAAAATGTAGAGCTGTGTTCCAGTAGCCATGTTTCTTGAAGATGATTGTATAATGATACAGCTTTCACAATATGACTGTGTGATTGTGAAAACCTTGTGTCTGATGCTCTTTTTATCTACCTTATCAACAGACTAGTAAAACACATGGATTAAAAATAAATAAATAATAAGGGGAACAAATGTCAAAATAAATTTAGTAGATTGAAATCCTAGTGATCAATGAAAGAGAGGGGTAAGGGATATGGTATGTATGAATTTTTTTCTGTTTTCTTTTTATTTCTTTTTCTGAATTGATGCAAATGTTCTAAGAAACGACCATGATGATGAATATACAACGACCATGATGATGAATATACAACTATGTGATGATATTGTGAGTTATTGATTATATATCAAGAAATGATCATGTGGTAAGAATGTTTGTGTTTGTATGTTGTTATGTTTAATAAATAAATTAATTAATTAAAAAAACCCCTAAAATCTGAATAAACTATGGGCTTTAGTTAATTTAAAAAAAAAAAAATCCAGTGCTCTGTCCACTATGGTATCCTGTCATTATCACTTCTTGATTCTCTTTTTTCTTCTCAGAAAAACAAGGGGAAGTCACCTGAGTTATCCAAACCCAAATCACTTCTAATGAATCATAGACCTCCAATCCCTTCTACCTATTTTAGCTCACTAATTCAAATAATTTCTAAAACAAAACAAAACTCATCAATAAAACGGTACAAGTAATGCTAATAAAATTTTAAAAAATAATACCAAGTACTAGGTGAATGTAGAAAAGTGGGAACCTTCATTTACTAGTAAACTGAAAATGCATATCCCTTTTGACCCAGCAATTTGACCCTAGAGAAATCCTTGCAGATTTGCACAATGGAACAAGTTGGATGTTTATTACAGCATTATTTATAAAATAAAAAAATTGGGAACAACTCCAAATGTCCATCACTTTGAAAATATACATGGTTTGGTACATTCATAAAATGGATTCCTATTACTATGTTAACTATAGGTACAAACATGGATAGATCTCAGAAACAAAATTTTAGTGAAAAAAGCAAATTGCAAAATATTAAGTACCCTATACCATTTATGCAAATTCTAAAAACCCCACAAACCAATTATTTGTGGCTATGTGTGAGTGTACAGAATTACATATAAAAACATAAGCTGAATATACATCAAATTCACAAAAATAGAGAACTCATTCTTTGGGGTTGGAGAGGATAGACTGGGGAAGAGAACATTATCTGTAAAATATTATTTCTTAAAAACACATGAGTACATGTTATGCTATGCTTTTCCCCCCAAATTATTTTAAATTGCCTCGCCAAAAAACCCTTCCCAAAAAAGAAGAGTTAGCCCTAACTCAATAACGCTAAGAGAACACTCACTGAGTAACAGAATTCCAGAGATATACTTTAAGACTCTTGACCTGCTTGTTCTCTATAACTCCCACCCCTCTAAAAGATTAATAGAGTAAAAAGAGCCTCATTAGGTTTGAGGGGCCCTCAGCAACTCTGCAATCAGCTCCATGCTCTTTGGGCACAAGATCCCCACATATAAGTGGGGAAAATAAGACTGCATTTTCTCAGTCAAGTCAATACCACCAAATGAATGTTTTCTACACTGACTTCAAAGCATTTATTTAAAAATGTTAGCATTAGATATTTCTGTTCTGGAGTAATGAAAATGTTCTAAAATTGATCATGGGGATGTACGCACAACTGTGTGATGATAATGTGAGCCAGTGATTAAACACTTTGGTTTGTGTGATGTGTGATTATATCTCAATAAAATTGAAAAAACATTTTTAAAAAATGTATATACAAAGAAAAAAAGCATTAGAGAAATATGGCAATAATACCACTGTTGTATTTATACTGTTTCTCAGAGTCCTTAAGATTAAAATAAAATAAGTAATAAGGCAACATAGGGGCACAGAGGAGGTAGATGTACTGGGGTTTGTCTGTCCATTTATGTCATTGTAACTCTACACCTTCATCTCCTCAATAAACCCACTCTTTTCCTGACTTGATACATGAGCCAGAGTGTCCCAAGACAGAAGAGCAGACACACAACAGCAGTGCTGGTTAATGAAAGGTTCTTAACACTCTGAGGCTCAAGAACCAGTAGCGCAGCAGTGGTTCCTCCCACAAGTTCACTGACTCATCCCTTGCAGTATTCATTAATTTATCTGCCCATAGCTAGAATAAGCTATGTGACCTTAACCCTTAATTAAAACAAGACATCATATCTCAGTGGGGACAGGCGAAAAGGACTAATATGATGAGACCTCTTTGTTTTCACAACAAAAGACAGGAAATAGACAAATCAAAATCTATAAAATTAAAGAAACCACAGATAAAACAAATAGGAACATCTTCACCCACCAAATTCATTATTCTAGAAGTAAAGGGCTTCCTTTGAAGTTCCAAAAGTGCTGCTAGCATCTGGAACTCATTTTCCCAGGAGAATTTATCTATCACAGACACAAGCCTTCTCAGAAACAATCTATTTCTATTCTGATTTCCTTTAGGGTGTAGATCCTGCAGTCATTTTTACGGTCATTGTATCTAGCATCATTCATTGATACCAATCAATTCCAAGAGATGGGTTTTCTTATATAGGCAGCAGGAGCAGATGGGTCCATGGATTAAAATACTTAAAGTCCTCTGAAAAAATGACCCCAGATTTGGAGCTACTGGTTCTCTTCCACCCAGAATCCCTAATGGAGCAGCCCTCTTTACCAAATCAACCAGAACACAACCTAAAATTCCAACTTGGCCTTTAGTGACCAAGCAGTAGTTTACACTGAAAGAAAAAGTATTCCTGGCTACATGCTGTTTATTTAGGGATCTACCAAGTGTTAGAAAATTGTATCTGTTAGATGGTGACAAACAGCTGGAATCAGCCTTTAAACTGATACTTAAATTCTGCATAAAGCTTTTACTTTAATTTTCATGTAATCCCTCTAACCAGCCCTATGTTGGCAAGATAAATATCCCTACTACAGAAATAAGACAACCTGGACATAGAGCAACGTAGTAAATAATACAGTGGCGGAATCAAGATTAGAACTCAGGTGCCCTGATTCTAAAGCCCAGTGCTCTTTCCATGAGGCCATGCTCACCTTGGTCGAACACTCAGCTCCGGAATAGTTCGAATAAATTTGGGGTGACTTATTGGGAGAAATCTGGAAAAACAAATAAGGTCAAATCATTTCTCTTATTCTCTGTAACACTGTATTCTAGAGATAAGGACTGCTCTCTACTTCACCCCAAATCAAGGTTACATTAAAAAAAAAACCACCCTGCACCACTACCACGCCACCGTCTGGTAGGAGATATGTCAGGTCTAAGGGTTTCCAATCTCATCCTTTGCAGTAAACATTAAGGAGTTGGTTCATTTGATCCTTCAGGACTGTCACTCAGATCCTGAAAGAATTTCCCTTACAGATTATATACTCCAATTCTTTTATTTTAATGATGAGGAAATTAAGGTCTAGAGGAGATAAATAATTTACTAAAAAAATCCACACTTAATTACTGAAATTAATTTGTAAATTATTGGCCAGACTGTGAATTCCTTTTGTTTTTCTTGTTACAGCAAAACTTCAGAGACAACAACTCATGCTGTAACTAGGGAAAAATTAAAGTATATGAGAACAATTAAGGTGTGGTGGAGGAAGATAGTAACTGCTGATATATACTGAACAATAACTATGTGCTAGGCAACCAGGTAGGCACATTAAGTATTGCATTTCTCTTTCAATCTTCTCAACAATCCTATAAGGTAGTCACTAACATGACTCTTGCTTTATAAATGAGGAAAATAAAACTCATTTTTATTTTGAATCTGGAATTCAAACCCAGGTCTGACTCTAAACCCATGGTCTTAACCACGATACTGCAGTCCACTAAAAAAAAAAAGTACCACGCAAAAAGAATCTTTCGTAAATGACTTTTGCTAACTTAAAAGAGAATCCATGGAACTGCACAACACAGTGAACCCTAAGTTAAATAATGGACTACAGTTAATAGTATAATCATAAAAATGTGCTTTCAGCAATTAAAACGAATGTACCACACCAATGCAAGGATGGTGTATGGGAATCCTGTAGTCCATGCATGATTTTTCTGTAAATCTACAACCTCTCTAATAAAAAAAAAGACAGAATATGATTTACACACAACTTATTGGTGAATTATCAATGTTCCCATTCCTTCTCCTACAATTAGAACAATCTCCTCTCAAAGCCCCACGATGACCAACTTGTGCCAGCCCATCCCCCAAAGCCTCCATACTTGAATGTCTTCATATCTCGGCCTCCAATCACCCGGGCAGTAACTGTCTTCCCAACTTTCAGCTTGACAGTAGGAGAGGTGCCCAATGGAACATCATCTAGAATGTGGGAGGCATGGATACAGCCAACAACGCCATCTTCCAGGGTCACAACAACATGGGTGGCCTTAATGGACTTGACAGTGCCTGTGACCACGTCCCCAATAGACAAGGTGTGCTTCTTTACAGTCCCTACAACCAAAGGTGGATCTACTTCCTCATCCTCGTCCACTGTCTCAGACTCCTTCCGGGTCTTCCCCATGGTCCTTTTAGCAGCAGGCCCTTCAACAGCTAAAAGAAGACCACTCACTCCTGGTTCTGTGGTCTTCAGGGTTAGGGAGACACCCTGACCCACATGCAACTTCTCTGAGTCAAAGCGAAAGGTGTCATTGAGGTGAGAGGTCAGGGAGAAAGCTGCCAGGTGGCCAGTCTCTACCAAGGAGGCAATGGCAAAGGATTCCTCCAAGTACTGCACAATTGCCTGGTGTTCACTGCCTTTCTTCAACTGCAAAACAGAAAAAATTCACTATCTCCACTTTGCTTACAGAGCATGATCACTCGTTTAGTGCCCCACTGAGCAGATCATGAGCAAGTTTACCTTTTTAGTTTTTCTATTCACCAAATCTTGGCAAAGGGAAACATGTACTTCCAATTTTAACATATCAACGCTTAATATTACAGCTTTCTTTTTCTGCCCAGATTCTACCTCCTGCCCTGCAATGCAAAAGCAAACACAGAATGATTACCATATAGAACAGGTAAGGTAAGATGCTATCTCCAAGAGCCCTATAAGCCCTTAGGGCCAAGAAAAGAAAGAGGATGTCTGTCCTGGGTCTAAACGGGCCACAGCTAGGTAAACAAAGTTCAAGTTCAGGTAGACCCTAATCTAAGCAACCTGATATATAAAAATGTAGATTTACCCAATTATAACAATTATAAGATTTATACCTAAACTACCTTCACTATGTCTTGATTTGCATTTGCACAAGGTAGGCACAGCAAAAACTGCTATTGAATCAAATCATTTACTCTATGCACTTGGATATTCTATATCCAAGCGTGGGAGCAATGGGCAAAGGGTTTCCCCCACCAATCCCGAAGGGCAAGACAAAAAAAGCCTCCAGCACTCACCTGCCCGGTGATATCTGCTGGCTCTCAAGACCAGTTCAGGCACTGGACCCCCACTGAACAACACAGAGCCATCTTCTAACACCTCCTGCACTTCTAGGTCAAGAACCATTCCAGGGGTCATCTCAGCCAGTGTTTGGATTAATACAGAATCTGCCAGAAAGACCCAAAGGAAACAGGGATTAAGATGAAACAACACTCTTACTATTATTTTCCTTTGGAACTGTATTGCCACCACAGAAGATAAAATTTTTTTGCAAAACTGCCTAGTATCCATAAAAACTCCTGTCAGAGGCAGAGACCTATGACCTTTGCTAATTCTTCTTGACTACAATTTATGAAAAAAGTCCACAAATATTATAAGCACAAGAGCTTCCTTGGTTTCTGAATTTTCATTTTTTTTTTTTTTTTTGAATCTACTCTCACAAGCCTCTTGCAACCAAATCCCATGAGGGTTCCAATTATCCCACACCATGGTTCAAAGTTTAAAATGAATAACAACTCTCATGAAGTTTTCTAGCAGGTCCATTTTACCATCCAATCTATATCTGCTGAGTAAAGAAAAGTGAAAAGGTGAATGAATTTACCAAAAAAATGCACATTTGAGGCCACAGAACTAAACTTTGATGCTGGATTTAGAGGGTGGAGGATGCAAAGGGGACCCCTGGGATGCAGATAATGATCTTATCTTAATCTGGGCAGAAAACAAGGGTGTTCATTTTATAGACATTTAACGTACTGTGCATTTAATGATTTGTGCACTTTATGTATGTCATACTTCTATTAAAACTTTCTGTTTTATTCTAGGAAGCTCAGCAACTCATCCCAATAACAATGAGGCATGATTCACAACACACAGACTCCCCACCCCAACCCTCACCCTCTCTCCCCTAGACAGAGCCCTGAGGCACCCCACCCCGGTTGCTCATGAGGCTGCGCACGCCCTGCAGCTCCTCCAGGCACTGGCTCAGGAGAAGGAGGCTGGTGGTAGCCGAGTCCCCCAGAGTGCAGTCCGACAGCCGCAGAGACAGCAGCATTCGGTGCTTCTCCTCATCCACATTGGTCACCTTCGCAACGACCGTCTGCCCCTCAACAAAGTGGTCACTTGTGGAGGTCACAAACTTGTCACTCATAATCTGATGGGAAGAGTGGGCAAAAAAAATCAGGAAAGAGAAGAAAGTCTCCATTAAAGTCATCTGCTTAATGTGCCTAGAAAGGTGTGTGCTGGGAGTGGAGGGAAGGACAGTGGGACCCAGGAAGTTTCTCCCAGCACTTGCTGAGATACACTTAGAGAAGTCTACTCTCCTGAGAAGGTCTCTGCCAAGACGGGACATTTACAAAGTAGTATCCTTGAAAATCTTTTTAAAAACTGAAGTATTCTGCTCCTTCCCAGCCTCAGATTCCATGATCCTGATTCTCTCTCCTCAAGGGGCCTCTGAGAGTGCCCCTGTACACAGAAAGGAACTTACAGCTTTGGGTGCCAGTCCACTGAGACCTGAGGGGAACTGGACGAACACACCATAGTCCTTGATGCTCTTCACAAAGCCAATGACCAGCATTCCAGGATGGATCTCTGAGAAGTTCTTGGGATCCTGGCCACCTTCTACTGTGGAGACCAAGGCTGGCTTCCTGCAAAGGAGCTAGTGGAACTTCATCAAGGAATGGTCCAGGAAGAACAGATGAAATATCCATCTCTTGGTTTAATTTATGAGAAAATAATTACTTTTGGACTTTGGTTATCCTTTATTTTTATTCTCAATATCATATGATAAAAATGTAGCCTATATTTTTATTTACATGTTTTCAATATATCTGGAATAAGAGAGGGTTGAAAACTAAATATTAATTGTAAATGCTTTTGCTAAATACAAGATTTCCATACTTATCTTTGTGCATCAATGACTATGGCTTTAGACACTGAAAAATGACACATCATCCTTAGATAGAAGTATAGTAAGATGGGGTTAAATTTTATGTATAATGGTTTTGAAAGACACTACAGACTTGTGCATAAACATGTTTAAAATAAAAATGAATGTGTTCCTTCAATGCAAAATATCTGAGAGGTCTCACCCATGGAATTAATTTAAGAAAATTAAAATTTTGCAGAGAAATAAATCATTTAATCTCTAAACAAACAAACAAACAAACAAGCAAACAAAAAGAACTATCCATCTCTCCCATCTCCATTCTCTACTCTACATCTTCTACTACTACACTGATCTGAGTGTGGTCTACAGACCAGCAGCATCAGCAGCATCCAGAACTTGTTAGAAATGCAAATTCTTGAGTACCACCCTAGATGTACTGAATTAGAAACTCGGGGAGTAGAGCCTAGCAATCTGCGTTTTATTGAGCCCTCCAGGTAATTCTGATGAACACCGAAGTTTGAAAATCACTGTTTTATTCCTTTACTTTTTAACTTTTCTCCAGATTACTGGAGGGGACCAAAATGAGGATGGCTCATCCCTGTGGTGTGGCAACTGGATCAATCCTCCACTGCTCCCATCTTTATACTAATCAAGTCCATTTCACCTCTTCTGCCGATCTTCATTCTAAGGAGATTCTAATTCATCTTTTGTAAGAAAAGCATCCTCCTTTGAAGCACCACAGAAAACCAAAGGAAATATTTCTGAGCCCCATATTTTTAAGGGGGGACAAAGGAGAAAGGGAAAAAAGGAGAGTAGCTGCTATCTTATTGTTTCAAGTCAAGGGGAAAGCACTGAACACCCCAGAAAAGCTAAAGGTGCACAGGGAATATCCAACCACATCAACTCAACCCCAACATACTGGACAGGAGCCTCCTGGACTCCCTCCTACCAAGCTGTTTCTAGAATATTCTGCCCTGACCACCAGCATCTGCTAGCAATATTTCTTCAAGCACAGACTTGGTCACTGGTTTGACTTTGTGGAAATTTTTCTGAGGTGAAATGACAGTTTTTTTCCCATTGGATCTCCAAGTAAGAGCAGAACTAGACCCAGATTTTCCCTCCTGAGGGCCCCTGACTCTCCCACATTCCACTATTCCACAGATATCAGTAAAGGATACAACATGTCTTTCACTCTGGCTCAGACACAGGACTCTGTGGAGAATGTCACCTGTTTGGAGCCAGTGATACAACAGTGGGCCGTTGGCAATGTGGTCTGACAGATGAGTAGTGGGTATGAAAGCAGGAGTGTTGTGGGGCAGGATAGCCACTTCCAACCCATCTTTGGTCTTCTCTAAAACCTTCACATCCACCAACTACCCAGGAAAGAAAAAAACAAACAAACAAAAATCACATCTTAACCAGAAACAGCCTAGTCTGGATCAGGCAGAGTTCAGAGGTATCAAATTCCAACACCAGTGATCACTGAGAGGCCAAGATCAGAAAAGCAGCTCTCCATAACCCCATCTACAACCCAGCAGGCATACACACAGCTCACACATACCAAGTCCCATTTCTGGGCTTCTTATCATTCCTCTCCCAAGTCCTTCCATTGGGTCCCAGAGGAAAAACAAACAAGCTAGCCTTAGGGACCAGGGAGGAAAAAGGGCAGCAGTATACTGCTGAAAATACAAACCACACCATTACAGAACTCTTCTCCTTTCCTGGATAGCTTTCATTTGGTCTGGCACCCAGGAAAGAACATCTATGTCTTCTCTAGCCCCAGAGTCTTATCCAGCCACCCATATCTTTCCCCACCATGGGATCCAGCATTCCATGTGTCAGTGGCCTTGCTTTCTGCCACTGTAAAATAAAATCACTTGTCTGGAGATGTCAAGGTACCTGCCCAATGTTAACAGTTCTTCCTTTCTTCTGACTCTGTCTCATACGTTCTTTCTTTGGTTCTGGATCACTCGACAGCTTGAAGGATAAGAGCATCCTCTCTTTGGATGGCTCACAGTTTAACACCGCAACCTTCACGACCTAGTGAGAAATCCACACATCCTTGGCTAACTCCTACTCAGCAAGCCTTCCAGGCCCTGAAGTGTGTGCCCTCTATCAGTACTGCAGAGGTCTTGAGAGATTCACCAGGATCTTGGATCAGATCAGAAGGGAATAAGAAGAAATGTACCGAGAACTATACAGAATCTTTACAAGTAAGCCCTTTAGATGAAAGGAAGACATGAATTATTTCAGTGCAACCCAAAGTTTTAAGAATTATTTTTCCTAGACAGATCCAGACTCACTGGTGTTACAGCACTACCCCCTGTGGTGACAGTGGCCTCAGAACAATGTCTGATGTGAAGGATTTCCAGTTTTTATAGGTAGAGATTTATTTCTTCCAGGTTATGAGTCCATTAGCTTGTCAGCTTCCACTGAACCCTCTTGAGGGTTTCTCTGTTTTAGCCCCCATCTCCTGCACTTAGTTGGCTCAGGTCTACTGTCCCATCTGCTCATTCTTCATATCTTTAAAAAGCAACCCTCCTCCTATTCCTTCAAATCTGTTTTCAAAGGGTTACCAAGCATAATGACCTGTTCAATGGAAGGATTACCTGGCCAGGATAAAAGACACTCTCTGGGTCAGGGATATACTCTCCACTGAGCTCATGCTTGGGCACCAGGCCTTGCACATCATTGTAGAACTTCACAATGCAGCCACAGTCCTTGACCCTGATGATGAAACCATGAGTCTGCAGACAGGGCTTGGCATCAGTATAGCAGGTAATGGCAGGCAGTTTGGACTCTACCAGAGTTTTCTTCAGTGTCAACAACAGCTTCTTGGCTTCAGGATCACAAAGTAAAACCTAGGGGAAGAATACTGGCCATTATCAAATTACCCATTATCAAGAAATCCATTGGAATGGACTCTACAACCCCCTGAACCCAAAGGCCATGGTTCTTTCCCTAAGAACCTGCTGCTGTCTCCATCCCTAAGAATAATCTCAGTTGCAGTTCTTCCCCACTTCCTCCTGGTTGAGAACCTAGGGAATATTAATATACATTCCAAATATCCCTCCTCCAGGAAGTTGCTGCAAACTTCTCCCTCTTGGCCTTGCAGCAGCACGCTTTTATCTCATGGCACCTCCAAAGAGTCCTTTGTTTTAGTTGCCCATATGGTGCCCTTAAATGCCTCCTAGACAACCTCTGGTCTAACTGACTTACAACGCCAAACCTCCCCTCCCAGTATTGTCTTTACTTAACTATAAACTAAGAGATTCAGCCATTTCTCATCCCTCAAAAGGTCATCTCCTTCAGGGCTGAGAAACACCATTATTGCTAATGCTGATGTCACTGCTACAAAACTTTGCACCAATGAGGATCAATACCTTTTTCTGAGTCAGTAATAATGAAATAAAGTAAAAATCTCACCAGGTCCCATGCTAAGCACTTTACATGTACTGCCACATTTAATCTTCACAACCTGTGAAGCTCTTCTTGAGAGTCAAACCTTTCTTATAAACCACCCACATTCTGGCAAGTTTGTTTGGTATTTCTCAGCACCTGGAACACACTCTCTGCTCCTCTCCAACTTTCCAAATCCTACTTATTTTTTCTAATTCAGGTCCACCTCTGCCAGAAATCTAGAAGGTATCATTGTCATACAGGGCTGAATTAGAAAACTGGCTCAGCCATTTACTAGCCGTGTGACCTTGGAAGATGCTTGGCTTCCCTAAGCTTTTATTTCCTCACTGCAAAATGAGGAAAATGGTACACACTTCAGAGAGTTTTAATGAGGTAATGCAGGTCATGTGCCCAGCTTAGCAACTGGCAGAGTATATGTTCCACGGTTGTGCCACTGATATAATCCCTGACTTCTGCACCCCAGCCCACTCTCACCTCCACTTTCTGAGATGAGAGCACAGAATTAAGCCTGTTCCAAACCATATGGCAAAAGGTTACAAGGGATTACTCTCTCTCCATGTATGGATATGAAGACTCCAAACTATATTACAAGACTCCTAAGGGCATAAACCCAGTGTTCTCTCCCCAACACCAGGCATAGCACTGAACAAACTGCGGTGTCAATTGCTCATTTTGTTACAAAAGGTAGGAAGGATAGCCGAACACTGCTCTTCTTCCATCTGGCCAAAACCCCAGAAGAGACCAGCCCTTGCCTAACCCCTTCAGGAGGCTCACCCGGCACTTGACCTCATCCCCAACATGGTACTTCTTCTCAGGATTCTTCATCAGGATGTCAGCCAGGTGCATGGAAGGGACCAAACCCTTTATTTGCTCACTCACTTTCACCAGCATCCCATATGGCTTTAGAGTGTGCACTGTGCCCTAGGGAGTCCAAAGAAAATATGTCATGATGCCTCAGGAATGATCTTTCGCCAACTCATACACTAAAGTATGTCATACCTATCTTTCAAAATTCACCTTCCTAGGTTAACTATGCTGTTATTACAAATCTCCTATGGATAAAACACACAACCCACACTAATCTGTATTTCTAAAAATTATTTATGGGAACCTTCACATCTTCTTGTGTGAGCATGTACTTTCTGCTTGCCTTTTAAGTCTGCACATTCTCTAAAGGAAGGAACTACGCTTCCTTAAGGAAAAACACTACATAAAAGGGGCGATACTCATCTAGGGCTAAATGGTTGCACAGGAGAGGGAACTTGCACTGGTTTCTCACTAACACCACATGCGGTAGTTAGATTCAGTCATCAGCTTGGCCAGGTGAAGGTGCCTAGTTCTGTTGCTTTAGACATAAGCCAATGGTACGTGAACCTCATCTGTTGCTGATAACATCTGCAGTCATAACAACTGCCTGCTGCAATGAATGATGTGTGGTTTAATTGGCTGGTGCTTAAATGAGAGAGCTCAATGTAGCACAGCCCAAGCAGCTCAGCATATCTCATCTCAGCACTCGCAGCTCAGCCCAGGCCTTCGGAGATGCAGAAAGAAATCACCCCGGGGAAAGGGGCCTGGAGAGAAGGCTTGTAGAGATCACCCTGTGCCTTTCCATGTAAGAAAGAACCTCAGTTGAAAGCTAGCTGCCTTTCCTCTGAAGAACTAACGAAATAAATCCCCTTTGATTAACAGTCAATCTATCTCTGGTGTGCTGCATTCCGGCAGCTAGCAAACTAGAATACCCCATGTCACTCAACATAGAATTAACTTTTGACTTTGTCTAATTACCACATGAAATCCCAGGATTTCTGATCTACTGCTTCTGTGTAACTGCATGGTGCTAGTAAAACCTTATCTTGAAATTAATTACAAGTTACTCAACGGAAGGGAAAGAGATTTGAGTTATCAGGCAAAGAAGCAAGGAACAAGACTTTATATATGTTAAAACAAGGACTAAAGAGATGACAGTTAACCTGTGAACTGACAAATGTCTGAAGATGGGAGAGTATGTAATTATATGCTTGAGGTCTTACCTTTATCACCTCCCCAGGTTTAATGTCATGGTATCTAAGGTATTTCGCTTCAATGATAGATCTAGAACAAAAGGAAAATACAAGATTAAATAAACTATGTCACAGACTACCTAAAATTTAAGGTTAACAAAACCATAGTAGTAAGAAAAGAAACTCTAACCAAGCAAGGCAAGGAAAAACTGTGAATATGCATTACAGGCTGGAGCACACTTTTATACCCCCACGTGTTAATGCCAAACTTACGTCCGCAGAGAGAGCAAGGCCACTTGATCCATTTGGCTGTAGTCAATAATTCTACACTTGTGAGTGTTCCCTGGCTTGAAGTTCTCAGTATTGAAGAAGTTGTTAGAATCAGAGAGATGGCTGAGCTACAAAGTATTGAGTGATTAAGAATAAGCCAGAGGCAATAGATCCACACCAATCAAACTTTAAAGTACACTGAATGCCTGAACACATTTACACCCTACCATAAAAATTACAGTTTGCATACTATAATAATTTCTCTAACTAACAACATCACTCTTTACCATCAGAGAATCTCTATAAGGGGAGAGCAGCCTAGACCAATGGTTTGTAAACTGAGGCCCAACACCTTTTTTGTAAATACTTACGGGAATATAGCCATGCCCCTTCATTTATATATTGTCTATGGATGCCTTCATGTTACAACAGAAATGGATAGTTAGGACCAAGATCACATGACCTGTAAGCCTAAAATATTATCACCTGGCCCTGAAAAACTTCACTAAGACCTGGTCTAGAACCCAACTCATTTTTGTACCTACACCAAATATGTATCAAACATGGCAAGTTGATTTTAAGGCATTTTAATATAACAAACAGACATGGTTCTAGTTCTTCTGAACATCCTGCCACACTTCAGGTCATCTGAAGGTAGAAAAAATAATACCAATGGATAAAGGAAGCAGAAAAGGATGCAGGTATCCCAAAAGTGCTTTTAGTGGTAAGATCCCTAATCAAATCAAGTAACCTCCTTACCCGAGCATAGGCCAGAGCCCCATCCTTCAGTTTGAAGGTGGCCCCAGCCTTGCTGAAAAAGCCCTGGACAGGAACATCATCCAGCACAGCTCCAAGGTACTGGCAGGAGAGCCGGGTAAGTGAGCGCCCAGGTTGCAGGAAGACAGGGCGCAGGCTCAACCGAATGACTCTGGTCTGGGGATGGATACAGAGGATGCAGGCCCTTACCTAGGAAAAGGAAAAGAATATCGCGAGCAGGAGAAGGCATAAAACGAGATAAGACACCTTAGAGCAGATGTTCTGAGCTCCAGACTCTCCATTTATATGAGAATTATATAAACATACACCAACTAGGTAAGTAGCAAATGTATAGATGATGTGTATAAGTTTTTTTTTCAAGAATTATGTATATTTTTATTTGCTTTTTATTGTGGCATAGTTTTTAAAGTCCAGAAAAAGTTGGCCTTTTCCCATGGGGATACTGTATTCCACTTTTTTCCCATTATTTTAGTCAGAAACTACTGAGTTTGTTTAATTTAGGGTTTCTCATTAAAGTGTCTCCACCAGCATCAGTTCTTATATATCATGTCTATAAATGGTGTAAAATTGGCTTGTGCCATCAAGCAACATGTGGAAAAGTCAAACAAACAAAATGTCTCTGAGGAACTGTGTTTAACTTAAAAGATATTCAGATTTCCTTCCCAAATATCCATGTTCACTATAGGAAATTTGAACAAGAGTAGAAAACCATACAGAGTTAACCACTATTAATACCTGATTGCCTAATCTTCCATTTTTTTATCCATATGTGTTTTCCCCCCCCAAAAAATACTGGATCCATACTATTCATAGCACTGTTTTTTTTTATTCATAGCACTTCTTATACCTGTTTTTTAATTTAAACATTTATCATCTTATCTTCCTAAGTTAAAAAGTATTCTCAAAAACATTTTTTTTATGATTTGAAAAATCTTTATTTTGGTAACATATATAAAGTCTAAATATAGACTTTTTAACCACATTCTAATATACAATTTAGTGGTGCTAACTACATTCAAAATTTTTTAATTTTAAAAGCAAAATATTTACTATCAAAAAATCAAGCTATATGTGTTCAAGTAGCCTTGATTCTTAAAGATAATTATATAACGATATAGCTTTTACTATCTGACTGTGTGATTGTGAAAACTTTGTGTTTGATGCTCCTTTTATCTAGGGTATGGACAGATGAGTAAAAAAAATATGGATATAAATAAATAATAGGGGGATAAGGGATAAAATAATTTGGGTAGGTTGAAATACTAGTGGTCAAGGAGAGGGAGGGATAAGGGGTATGGTATGTATGAGTTTTTTCTTTTTATTTCTTTTTCTGGAGTAATGCAAATGTTCTAAAAATGATTACAGTGATGAATACACAACTATGTGATGATACTGTGAGCCACTGACTGTACACCATATATGGACTATATGTGTATGAAGATATGTCAATAAAAATAAATAAATAAAACCAAGCTATAATATCGAAGAGTATGAAGTAAAAACCAAAAGTTGCCTTTTTCAACCTACTGCTTCTCTCATCTCATTCCCCTGAGGTGACCATGGTAGTGTTTCTTATAAAACATTTTCTACTCCCTTACTGCATCTCTGCACATCCACACACATATGGACTGAGAACCTGCTCTGTACCTGGCTGTGATAGTGGGTAGCTGATTGGAACGTAATAAGATTCAAGACAAAGAGACAGGGGCAACATCTCTTACTTGCTGGTTTGGGAAGTATGTTCCAGTTTTTTTGGGATCCAGGTGCATAAAGTCCACCTGGCCCGTGAAGAATGAGAGGAAGTTTAGTGTAACACCAAGTGGAGTAACCTAGAAATTAAAAAAAAACAGAACAGCAAGTTAAAAAACATCTCTCAGAAAGATCCAGAAATGCAGGAGATACTGTTTATACTAGGCTTACAAAGGCCAAACATTCAATGCCACATAACTGTGTCTCTCTTTCCCCAGCTAACTCTTATCAATCTTCCTTCCTAAGAAACTAAGTAGCAAGACAACTTCAAGCACTGGCTGTTTCATTACTCAGTAGGCTTGAATCCCTTCCAGTGTTAAAAGGCAACAATCAATCCTCACACCCTCTATGCTCGCCATGGGATGGAGGGCTCTTTGCACAAGCATCTTTGGGGAACTGCCAGCCTGACACCCAACTTGGACAAATTGTTGCTAACATGGTAATTTGCCCCAACTACAAAGGTAAAACCAAAATGCTAACAAAAGGGAGAGAAATGACCATGAGCAAGTAAGTAAATGGGACTCCATTTACTCCATGGAGCCCCAAAAAAGGCTAAGGGATTGGAAGTGCCAAGGACCTCAAAAGAAAGTAGTGAAACAGGTGACTGAAATCAGGGAAAGTGTTTGAAAGCCTGATTGCAATGCTGTCAGATCCCCATCCAACCACCTGAACTACCTTCACAGACTATGGGAAATTTACTCTCTGAGAAAACTGTTCCAGACTCAAAGTACTAGAAGAATGCAATGCTGGAATGAAAATGAAGATTAATCAAAATTCTGAATATTAAATAGGGAGATATCCAGTTCCCTTCTCCCAGAATTCAGGACAACCAGATTAATACCTCCTGGGTAGAGATTAGATTCTTTCTGGAGAAATCTAATAAATGTAGAGAAGACCTATAACTATACATTTAATGGGTGCCCAGGTAGTCCAGTGGTAGAATTCTTGCCTGCCATGCAGGAAACCTAGGTTCGGGTCCCAGCACCCCCCAAAAAGTTAAAGGCTCCAAAGAAAAAGTCCTGATCACTTTACAGTAAAGTCAATAAGCCCTACTGAGTTGCAGACTTCCCATCAGATTTTTAGTGCCTCACTCTTAACACGCCACTTTTGTTTGTCAAAGCAAAAAATAAAGAATTGGGAGTTAATGTTGAAGAACTCTTCCACAAAATAAAACATATAAAAGTACGCAAACATACCAAAAAAGAGAGAGAGAGAGAGAAAGAGAGAGAGAGAGAGAGGAAAAGATACAACAATTATAGAGCTGACCCATGTAGTCCAATATCTTACTAACAGGAATTCCAAAAATAATGCAAGATCTGATACGGGACTACATCCAATATATATAAAGAACTCGTACAACTCAATAATAAAGACAACCTAATTTAAAAATAACTGAAAGATGTGAACAGACATTTCTCAAAAAAAGCTGTACATATGGGCCAATAAGTACATAAATAGATCCAATATCATTAGTCACTAGGGAAATGCAAATCAAAACCACGAGATATTACCTCAGATCCACCTATGGCTATAAACAAAACAAAAGACAAGATTCTTTAACTCTTCCAAAAAGGAAAAAACACATAAAGGAACAGAAATCAAAAAGTTTTTTCAATAGCAACAGAGGCCAGATGACAATAGAGCAATAACTTAAAAATCTGAATTACTTTTTATCTAGAATTCTATACCCAGCTTAACTACCAATCATATGTGAGAGCAGAATAAATACATTTTCAGATAAGCTAGGTGAGTAGAAAAGAGTTTTAACATAACAGACTTGAGACCGCTATCCTTAGAAAGCCCTGCTTTGCAAGGTCAGCCTTTGGCTGGCATGTGGGAACTCAGGTTTTGGGCGAGTCCCACAATTCCTAGAACTGCTAAGAATGGTTCACTTTGACTGAACTGTTTCAGCAAACAATATAATTTGTGTTCAACATTCACTTTTCTTCTGGGTATCTGAACTTCTGATATATGCTAGGTTGAGAGTGCCTACATAACCAGTTCCTAATAAAAACTCTTGATAATGAGTCCCTAATAATATTAGTCCCTGGATAATATTTCACAGGCACTGTCATAACTCATTGCTGGATGTATTAAACATGTCTTACGTGATTTCTATGGAAAGGTTTTAGAACCTTATGTCTGTTTTCCTCTGGACTTCACCCCATGTGCCTTTTCCCTTTGCTGATTTCGCTTTGTATCTTTTCACTGTAATAAATCATAGCCATGAGTATGAATACATGCTGAGTGTTGTGAGTTCTTCTACCAATCATGAAACCTTGAGAGGGTCTTGGGGAACCCCAACATGCTATGTTAAGAAATGTATCTCCCATGTACTTTTTCAAGAATGTTTCTAGAGAAACGCAGGAGTAAACTAAAAGAGAGGAATACATGGAACAAAAGAAAATTCCAATTCAGAAAGAGAGGGCAGGGGGATTCCCAGGATGACAAAGAAGTGAAATTCTATGGTATCAGTTATGCAGGTAGAATTCTATAGGGCAACCAGTCCAGATGGCGCAGTATGACAGTAAAAGGGAACCCAGGTGGAAAAAAGAAGGAACTAACAGACACAGGGAGAACTAGTGATAAGTAGGGAGAGAACTTAGCAAATGACAAAAACAAAGCTGATATCAACTCCTGAAAGAAAAGTTACTCAAGCAATGAATATTTATAAATTCATAATAACTTAAACACTGAATATTGACTTAACCAAAATTATACCTATTGTGGGATGATGGGAGAAGAAAAGGGAAAATTAAGAGAGCCAAATCTTCAACTACCTTGATAAGAAATGAAAACCCCAACAATGAAAAGACAGCCAATCCAATTGCAGAATGGGAAAAAGACTTGAACAGACTTCTCAGAAGAGGAACTACAAATGGCCAAAAGGCACATGAAGAGATGCTCAACGTCCCTGGCTATTAGAGAAATGCAAATCAAAACCACAATGAGATATCATCTCACACCCACCAAAATGGCCATTATCAACAAAAAAGAAAATGACAAATGCTGGAGAGGATGTGGAGAAAGAGGCACACTTATTCACTGCTGGTGGGAATGTCAAATGGTGCAACCCCTGTGGAAGGCAGTTTGGCGGTTCCTCAAAAAGCTGAATATAGAATTGCCATATGACCCGGCAATACCATTACTAGGTATCTACTCAAAGGACGTAAGGGCAAAGACACAAACAGACATCTGCACACCAATGTTTATAGCAGCATTATTTACAATTGCAAAGAGATGGAAACAGCCAAAATGTCCATCAACAGATGAGTGGCTAAACAAACGGGTATATACATACGATGGAATATTATGCAGCTTTAAGATAGAATAAAGTTATGAAGTATGTAACAACATGGATGGACCTTGAGAACAATATGCTGAGTGAGACTAGCCAAAAACAAAAGGACAAATACTGTATGGTCTCACTGGTATGAACTGACATTAGTGAATAAACTTGGAATATTTCATTGGTAATAGAGACCATCAGAAGATAGAAATAGGGTAAGATATTAGGTAACTGGAGCTGAAGGGATACAGACTGTGCAAGAGGACTGAATACAAAAACTCAGAAATGGACAGCACATTACTACCTAACTGTAATACAATTATGTTAAAACACTGAATGCAGCTGCATGTGAGAATGAGAGAGGGAGGAGGGCTGGGGACATGAATGAAATCAGAAAGAAAGACAGATGTTAAAGACTGAAATGGAATGTCTAGAGTGTATAATAATAGTGACTAAATGTATAAATTTTAAAAATGTTTCTGCATGAGGAAGAACAAAGGAATGTCATTGCAGGGTGCTGAAAATAGATGGTAATTAATATTTTAAAATGTCACCTTATGTGTGAGACTAAAGCAAAACATGTTCATTTGGTACAAAATTATATTTTGACTAGTGCATTTCCTAATATAACTTATGTAGATAGTTTGATTGAACACTATAAGTACTTGGAATCTCAGGTAGGACATGAGATTTTGTTGGTTTGTCCAAAGTGATTCGATCAGCGAGTGGAAAAGTATCTGCAAAGCCCCCTTCAGGGAATGGTGAGAACGGGGAGAAATTCAACTTCCCCAACTTGAATTCTTGATATTCTCACAAGCAGTGTGGACAACCAAAGCTATAAGCTGAGCCCCCAGTCTTGGGGTTTGTTCATATGAAACTTAACCCCAAAAAGGATAGGTCAAGTCTACTTAAAATTTAGTCCTAAGAGTCACCCCCAAGACAGCCTCTTCTGTTGCTCAGATGTGGACTCTCTCTCCAGCCAACACAACAAGCAAACTCACCACCCTCCCCCTGTCTACATGGGACATGACTCCCAGGGGTGTGGACCTTCCTGGCAATGTGGGACAGAAATCCTAGAATGAGCTGAGACTCAGCATCAAGGGATTGAGAAAAACCCTAGAATGAGCTGAGACTCAGCATCAAGGGATTAAGAAAACCTTCTCGACCTAAAGGGGGAAGAGTGAAACGAGACAAAGTGTCAATGGCTGAAAGATTCCAAACAGAGTCGAGAGGTTATCCTGGAAGTTATTCTTACTCATGAAGTAGATATCACCTTGTTATTCAAGATGTAATGGAGAGGCTGGAGGGAACTGCCTGAAAATGTAGAGCTGTGTTCCAGTAGCCATGTTTCTTGATGATGATTGTATAA